>JBBKCR010173750.1:0-15044 GCA_037577295.1 Ladigesia roloffi | reverse complement strand
AGATGCAGCTTCAAAAACAGTCCAATCAGTGCATTCAAAGCAGTCCTGCAGTTCCTGCTTTGCTGCATTAGTCCACTGATATGTAGTTTATGCACCATTGGAGACTTTAGTAACAGTGCCCTTTTTTATATATGTATTTTATTTTATACAATTTGATCTTTCAGACCCCTAGTTTTGATTTGTATGCAAGGAGTATGATTGTATGATTATTATAAATAAAACAGTTTGTTCTGTTCAGTGGTGGTGTAATAACTATATAAAAAACAGAAGTATAATAGTAAATAAATATCGGTTCTGAATATTGGTTATTGGGCACATAAACAGGCAAATAATTGGTATCGGTATCGGTAACAAAAAATCAATATCGGTCGATTACTAGTATACACACACACACACACACACACACACACACACACACACACACATACACACAATTAAGGCATTATCCATAGTGTAGCAAAAACAGCTCGGCAACAAGAGCTGCATATTGTGTGAGAAAGAAATTATGCATTTTTGGCATTTCATGTCATTGTCTGAATTTCTTCAGTATATCTGCATTGAAAAACACTCAATATACTGTCAGATAAAAACATACAAAGGTACTGAGCTGAACATCTGTGAGGAAGAAAACAGTAGAAAACAAACCTTCCAGTGTATAAAAAGATTTTTTTCTCTCTAAACCAAACATGATATTGCCTCACCAGTGCCCTTTAGGAAACCTCATCGAGAAACGTTCAGTGCATTGGACTGTAAATTGTCAGCGTACTGTAACAAGAGAAAGGTCCAGGGACTTAAATGTATGCACTCTGCACTGCTTTTATTGCTTACAATTGTACTATTCAAATTAATAACACAAGAGTGTTTATCCTGTTATCTAATGTATAATGACAAAGCAGCGCACATGTGCTTGTGTGGTTCTGATCACTTCACTGCTAGTTTTGAGAAATTAAATTAAATCACTAGCTGTGTACAATGCGAGGCTTTCAAGAGTGCCTTTCTTCCCACGACATTCTGTGAACCTACTCAAGTCGGTAAACTCGGCGTAGTTAACCGATGGATCCAAAATGCGTAACAGTTCTGTGATTCTTATGTACACCAAACTCAACTGTTAATTTCTCTGAAAAAAAGTTATCGTTATTGTTATAAATACATTGAAAGTAATGTTGGCACACAAATTCCTGGAAATTCGTTGAGCAGGAACTCGAATGTGAAAGTAAAGCCACTCCAAGGACCCATAATGTAAAACTCCTCTGCTGCATAGTTTCATTCTCGTAAAACGTGTAAACATTTGATATCAGTGAGAGGAATGTCAGACTGGCTTGCAGGACAACACCCTGTTTGGTTTGGCAGTTTCATTGCACGTGACCATAAGCAGAGCAGACAATGCTGTTTGTGACTTAGCTCAGTCTGGTTTAGTAAACTTGCAGTGTCCACACAAAACAGACTATTAATAATTACCATACAGAACATGCAAACACAACCCCTACCCCCAGTCTTTTGTTGGAATAGGTCCAGGCAGCTCATTCATTAAAGTGCTTTGAGTTGAGTTATTTTTTTTCTTGCACTCTCCCTCTTTTTTTTAGCATTGTGAGAGTTTTCTGCTGCTCTAACAGGAGAGATGCGATGGCTGGAACGGGTCCGAGACCAGTTGTTCGATTCCCAAACTCCCAGGCAATGAAAACCAAAAGTGACGAGCTGGAGTCACCTGAAGTTCAGGCAGCACATCACAGCATATAACAGGTTCCTAATCTCACAGCTTTTCTCAAGCTGATCCCTTTCAGTTATCAAACTCATCACTTCTGTGGAATTTGATAACATCTTTGGGGTTTTTTTTCTACTGGAAACCAAATGATGGAGCGAGACAGAGGGGCCCGCTGAGAGTCTATGCGAAGAGCCCGGGGCCCAGGTGCCGCTCCAGCCACTCCTGCAGGGGCTGCAGGTCTAGAGGCCCGGCCTCCGCCCACAGCTGCAGCAGGAGCTCGTGCAGCGCCGCCAGCAGTGGCAGGCCTACGCTCAGCAGCTCGTACAGGAAGATATAGTCCTCTGCATTGTCCCTGAGGTGCAGGCCCACCGCCCGCCACTTCCCACCCAGCCAGTTAGCCATGCGGCGCGGCGCGGCACACACAGCCTGGCTCGCGTGCAGGGGCCAGTGCAGACTTCTCTTCAGCAGGGAGGGCAGGGTACCTGGAGACTGCCTCGGAGAGCTCTCCGCACTGGCCGTACCGGGACAAGTGCTGGGGTGGACACTGCCATCGGCAGGCTGAGGAAACGGAAAAAGTCATAAAAGATGCGGTCAGGCTGTTTTGTTTTTTAAATGAAAAGCACACATGAACCGAGTGACGGACACGAGGAATGCTTACCATATGTGTATCAAATATCCCCGCGCACTTAACGAATTTACGCTGAGAAAAATGGAGTTTGCAGTACAGCTTCCCTGCAACAGCAAAAACAGCACAGAGTTAACAGCGCAACAATGCTACAGGTCAGACTCAGGTCACGATAAACTGGACAAAATCAAAATGAGATTTGACTTCAACACCAGTGTCTACTTTGATTCAGACTCGAGTCTCGACTGAAAATGAATTTTTTTTGTTTTTGTATGAGTTTGTTTTCTGTCATTAATAATGGGTAGATTAATGATGGGATGATGTAGCTCAATGCATCAGATGTTCATTCAGAATCAAGGTTGTTGGAATTAAGAAATAGATGTAACTGTAAACTGTAACTGTAACTGTAAACACTACCTGAGCCAACCAAATTCCCAATATTTTCTTAAACAATATTCAGCATTAATGCAGTCTTGGGTGAATAATTGGATGCGGTTAAAATTCATTATTGCGAAACAAAACAAACCTACTATGCTGTTCAGAAGGTCATGCCCCCTTTCATCCCCAGACACAACAGTTTGGATAGTGGTGCTTTAGTTTGTTTCGGTTTGAGGCTCCTGATGGACATGAACTGCCCAGTAACTGGAAGTAGAAGTTGTATGTACTGACTGGCTATTTTATCTTATTGTTTTCTGTATTTTTATTCAGTGTTTGACTGTCACTCCTTCTTAAATTGTTTAGTCTTGTATTTGCAAAACAAAAATACTATATTAACCTGATCACAAACCTCAAGAAACCTCAATATCTTCATAGAATTTTTTGGGATTTAGTGAAAATAAGCATCATGATATAGAACCCTTTTTAGTGCGATCATTTCTGAGGTCTGGGGTCCTGTGTCAGCTCACCCTGCTCCGAGTCGAAGGCGTGTCCTCCCTGGCACAGCGGGGCCCCGCAGGTGTGACAGCGGAAACACTCTCTGTGGAAGAACAGCCCCTCGGCACGAAGCCGCTCCGCCACGTACACGCGCTTCTTACAGGCATGACACACGTCGCCCAGGCTGTGATGGAACTCCCTCCGCAAGGAACCCTGAGAAAAAGAGACGGAATTCCAGTCAGAATCGTAATAATCAGACCACAGACGAGTGGGAATGTTCAGAAGCATTTGTGCAGAGCCTTGGAATGGTGTCCATGCTGTGGGCCGCTGTGGAAGCAGGTTGAAGATATTATGCGGCGCTGGATTTCCGTAAAAAAAAGGAATATTCCCACATGTTTAAATCATGAGTTCGGATGAATTGAGATTTTCCATCTGGACACATGACTGAGAGAGACAGATCATAAGAATCCCACCATTCCAGAACACAGAGAATCTAAAGCTCAGCCAAATTAATGATTAAGTCCATTAGAGGTGCTAAATACAGTAAAATCTTCAGTAAAAACTTCAGAAGTGCATGAAGGTAAAGAAGGGATGTGATATATGAGATTATATAAGGCAGCAGATTTGTATTATGTATTTAGCACTATTTAAAAAAACAAAAATCATCAATAATCACCAACTTACTTCCATTATAACGTTTTAAAGACATGTTAATTGTATGTGGATTTTGACAATAATAACATAATATAAAAAATGATTTTTTGTCAATTGCCTGATTAACACTTTTGAATCATGAGTCACTATAGCCTATATAAACTCACTCTTAACTTTATACAGCTTATTTGGTCATTAGCCTTTATTTAACCAGGTTTGTCCCACTGAGATTGCAGATCTCTTCGGCTAAGGAATGGCAGAAACCCAGTTTGCCAGTCACACAACAGAAAAAACATTATAGAAAACACTTGCATACAGAAGGCCTGGACCTGGATGTTTTCAGCCTGAGCTTTAAAATCATTCAGGGATTCTGTGTTTTGCAAATAAATTTCAGTTCGGTTCTTACTTTTGGTACAACCAATTTCAAAATTCCTTCACTGAAGGAATACGACCCCCTCGCTTCCCTGTCGAAAGTGATAATAAGTAAGAAGGTCATTTTAGAATCACCCACACCACCGGGCGTCAAGCTGAAATGTCCCGTTTTGTGTGGCTTCCTACTAATTATCTGTAAAGTGCCCCAGTGAAAGAATGTTCCAGAATAACTTTATACAATAAATGGAACCATGTTAGTCTATATCAAGAATACCATGGATTTCGTGGTGATTTCAAACGTGCAGCTCTTTTTTACGCTAGATACCTTACCGGCGAGTCTGAGCAGAAGGCCTCAGGCCTGTGATTGGTCTCACAGAGGGAGAGCCGAGTCTCAGCTCGCGCTCCTACCACCAGAGACACTCTCCCCACCGAGCGCTGTCAAGCCCACGGCACATGGGAAAGGACGGGAGGAGGAAACGGATGGTGGGAAGACAGAAGTGACGAGGGTTAGGAGAGCATGAGAAATTAAAAACCAGGGGAGACTGTGAGAAGATGCCATTCAAGACAAGATACATTTTGTCTTTTTGCCATGCAGTCTAGTCTGAATGTTTCTCAGGTCGCAAAAGGTAGGCTGCATGTTTTTCACGTTTTTCAGAATCCTGGTATTTGGGCTATTTTATGGCAGACGGGCTTCATTACTGAGGGACAGTTATGCAGTGATGGAGCCGCTCTGTACGGCAGGCGAGGCTGCAGAGTGAAACGGGTTAGTAACGGAAACGTGGTTCGGGTCAGACATCTGGCAGGGGAGGAGAGGACCGTGAGGAATGTGCGCTCGGTGCGGTCAGCGGAGACGGCTGAATGTTTCAGGGCCTACTGTGTGCTCCTCTGGCTTTGTTTGATTACGAATCTACCACAAAGGCGGAGCAGCCCATCCCTCGTAAGAGTCGACAGGACCTGCCCACCAGGAGTCATCTCAGGAGCAACCGCACAGGCACGAGCACCAGTGACTAACATTCCTACTGAAGTGTGAGTAACAGAGGAAGTGAAGGATGACTCCAGCATTCCTTAGTCTGTTTGTGTCTTCCACAGTTCGAAGGCCCTCAGTTTTTCAGACTGAAATAACAAGGCTGTTGGCGCTAAACTGAAACTGATGTTTTCTTACGAAAGGAATTACAAGGTTGAGCTTTAGCTTCAGTATAGTTTGTTTTTAACAATCTATTGGCAAAAAAAATAGAAAATCTAATGGAAAATCCCACAATACTTCATTTAGCCAAGGTCCATTCATGGAAAACTTCATGGCATGAGAGTTCAGCGTTTTCCTCTCAGATTCTGTTTTAGAAAGCAGCATTCCAATCTGCTGAGGTGCTATTTTTGAGAAGCAAAGCACAGGGACGGGCACGGCCATGCAGAATGAATGGTTAATAAAAGCATGTCACTGACTGTGAGTGACACAAACCTAAATGTCATTACATTTAGAAAGAGTGACGACAAAGGCAGATGTCAACGCCTCGATGGCAGTAAAGGATAATAACAACAAAGCGTTGTGACAGGGGGTATGGGAGGGTTAATGCAGAGCTGGAATGAGGAAGGTTTGCGGCTGAAGGGTGAGTCTGTTACAAGCGGAGCACAGGCAGACAGGTTTGGGAGGAAGCAGAGACTTCAGACTGGCTTCTGGAGGCAAAGAGAGGGGTGTTAGATAAAGCTCTGGGTAGTCCTTTGTTACAGTTGCTGGCAGAGTTTCATGCGAGAGCGAGGACAAGTCTGTTTAAGAAGTCATAAATACTGTGATATTTGATAAAAAAATAGACAAAACCCAGATAAACTCCCAAATTCCCAAATGGAGCTGATTATCAGACTAGCTAATGAATTTGCAATTACATTCCTACAAATGGCAACAATATACTGAAAACGTGTGTGAATGTGATGTGATACAAAATAACAAACTATAAATGGCTCGCACAATGATTATGTCCACTTGTAGTCTGTAGTACACAGTTTGAGACCAACATTAATTTTTCCGGCAGGCAAAGATACCTGGATAAAACATACTCTGGCCACACATGCTAGTTTGAGCTAACAGAGTTATCTTTGTGATACGCTGCATCATTTCAGGAGGATGTAATTGCATGGTAAGAAACAAATGTTTTACTAACTTCGGGCCAAGCCTTGTAAAGATATGTAAATGATGGTGAAGCAAAATGAAGTCCTTCATTTGCTACAGCATCCTAAAATGATGAAGCCTCCTACTTTTCTTCTAGAGTGACTAGACGGCCTGGTTTGTAACAGTAACTTACTGAAACCCTTTTTGGTGTCTCCAGCCTTCCAAATGACAAGCTAAATACCTTCAGCGCCCACAAGCTCCTGTCATCTCTTGCTCTGTGCTTCAACATGTCTTCTCCAGCCCATTACATGGTCAGTGTCCTTGACCTTGTCCTCACCAGAGCTATCTCTGCACTTGACATCCTGTCCACCACTCTCCATCCCTCTGATCATCATCTTTTGTCATTCCCAGTCTCTCTCCAGGCCTACTTCATCTGCTCTATCACCATCTCTTCAACTGCCCGTCGCAATCTCCGCTCCCTTTCTCTGCTTTCTCTTTCCTCCTTCTTATGCCATGTTATCCTTGACTCCACCTGAAAATGGCTGCAAATTCCCTTCTCTCCTCTCGAACCAGCTCTGTTCACTGTCTGCTAGGGCGACATGGAGCTCACATCCCTCACCCTACTCCGTAACCACCAAAGAGAACTGAAAGCAGCCGAAAGAAAATGGAGGAAACAGCATCTAAATTTGATCTCCTCTCATTTCGTTTTCGTCTTAGATCTCCAATCTGCTATCTGCTGCCAAGTCTTCCTTCTCCTACTCCTCCAAAGCTAATCTCTTCGAAAAATTGAGATGATCCTGCAGTCCTCATCCCTCTCTCCTACTTTTTTTTACCAACTGACCACCCTCCACTTACTGCTGTAGCCCACTTTCCACAGATTTCTCATCTCCTGACATCCAACAATCCAATCGCATCACCACTTGATCCATTCCCATTGCCACATGCTTCTGACCATATTTCCAGATCTTCTCACTTATATCATTCACAAAATAAATGGCTCCATACAAATAGGCCTTCAAATCAGCTGTAGTCACACCAATCTTAAAAATGACAATGCTCAAAATCGACCTCCCGCAATTACACACTGGTATCGCTCCTCATCTTCCTCTCCAAAGTTTTGAGGTCTGCTGCATATAATCATCTTCTACTACAACATAGGCTTCATGACCCAAAGCTGTCTAGATTCAAAGCAGCACATTCTGCAGAAAATCATAGTCAATGTCATAACTTTTTTCTGGCTCAAGTTATTCTAGATCTTCTTGGTGCTACTGAAACTGGCATCCCAAATCAATTCTTCCCAAATCAAACTTGGAACCACTGCTTTTCCATGGCAATTAACTGTGTCATACCATGAGGGTAGCAGTAACCAAATGTCATGAAAATGATCATGAAAGGATCTGCCCTATGAAGAATCATCACTGGTGTTTCCCAAGGATCGATGCTAGGCCCCCTTCTGCTTTCCTTATACACTCACTCTCTTGGTCAAATCATATCTGCAAAGGGTTTCTCCAGTCACTGATATGCTTACAAAGCTCAACTCATCTTCTGCTTTCCTCCCAGTGACTCTCAGATCTCAGTCCAGATCTCTGCATGCCTGAATGTAATTTTTTCCTGGATGATAGTGCGGCCCCCGAAGCTAAATCCCAGCAACGCTGTGATCCTGTACATCCCAGGGAATGCACCGTCAAGAGCTGACCACGTCACGTTTCTGGAAATGCTACCATCACAATCAAGGTGCTCCCTTAGATCTCAGAGCTCTCACTTTCATCTCACATTAACAAACCTCTCTGAACTTGCAACGTTCCTTTATAACATAAAGATTATTCATCCATTACTCCCCTCTGATACTCATCCAGTCCCTTGTCATCTCTACAGTGGACTGTAACTTTCTCCTGGCTGACCTTCATCTGTGGACCTTTACAAAGAATGCAGCAGCCCGTCTGATCTTCAATACATAAAAATTCTCTCACACCACTCCACTGCACTCCACTGTGGCTCGTCACATTAGATTTAAAACTTTCACACACAAAATGGTCCTGATCCGACTCTCGTCTTTAAAACACTTCACTGAGCTCTTAGGAGGGGAGATAAAATGTCATAAACTACCTTTAGTGACACAAACTTCACAAATGGCTTTGGAACAAATGCTGAGTTCCCACCCTTAGTCAGACTTTTCCTGATCAGGAAGCAGAATTTTCATGACCTTACATATAAAGAAATTTCCCATTTATCGTTTCAGAGCAGAAAAGGGCGTTTAAAAGGGTTATAGAGTTCAAAACTGCATTTACACCACTGTTGCTGAATACAGGCGACTCCGCATTTTTAGTGGACCATCCACTACATGCAGGTTTTATCTAGAAATGGCCGCAGCAAAATGGGCCATTCTGAACAAAGCAGCTCTATATGGCTGGAGAAGTGCAATGATGGAAGTTGAGACGAGGTGGATCTTTTCAGCATCATCATCTTCGCATACACTAACGACTCGTTAGGGTACATCTCCCCTACTGGAGAGAAGTCTTTACATTCTGCTCTTCTGTCTTCATCACTCTGGGTCCTACATTGTTCATTTTCAGCCAAATATCTTGAAATTTACATTTGCCAGGCATGGGAAATGTTAAGTTGAGTGTAAGGTCAGATGTCGACACAGACATCTAGAATGTTGCACATTTATAGAGCAGAAGAGTTGTTGAGCAAAACAGAAACACTCACTGGAAACAAAGATGCTTAAATACACATCAGGTTTTGGGTACTGCATTATATTATATTAACAAAATTCCATGATATTTCCATGATGTGGTACGCAAATGATAAGTTCCCAACTTTCCTTGTCTGGAAATGCCTTTACTGAAATTTTCTGATATTCCAGAAATTCCCTGACTCGTGGGAACCCTGAAAGATGTAGTGTGTGTCTGATCTCACAGGGTCCTGGTAAAGTACTAACTTAAACTCTGGTGGAATCTACCAGCAGCTCTTCCTTCTAAGTGTAGGCTTACTAGCATGAGGGAGATTTACTTGTGGACTACAAAGCACTCTTGAAGGTTGCTCTGGATAAGAGTGTCTGCCGAACGGTTCTGGCTTCTGTAGATTAATCCTGATGTCAGTGTTGGAATGTGATGTCAAAGTTGGAAAGGCCAGTGTCAAGGTAGGATCTGAGTAATGCTAAATCGAGAACATTCGCCTCAAAAGACAAACAGGAGTCTGACACTTTCATGGAGGTCCTTCTGTTTCTGTCTTCACTTCACTTAGGCAACTCCATTTCCATATGACAGTTAAAATTGGATTTGCTGCTGCTAGTAATTAACTGAAGCCACAAATTAAAAAGCTATTCAATGTGTAAACAATTACCCCTCCTAAAATCACAGCTGTAACTCAACTTGCATGTAATAATAATGTGACCAGCAAAAGCAACTGCTGTAAGCGTGGTTACATCATCGGCTAACAGATGAATGCCCATTAGTCCCACCATGGAAAAATAACAGCTAAAAATGTATCCATTACACACTGTAATTATGGGGCCAAATATAGCTGTGCTTCGCTAATGGGACACTCACCACACGTGAACTATTCACCACATCTTTCTCCTTTTCACAAAGCAGAACATCAGGCCACTGAGAGACATGAGCCTTGTTTTGAGTAAAAGGACAGAACCAGGCGAAAGGAGGGTCATAAACGGAAAAGAAACAAATTTTTACAACACAGTTTTCACAAGGTAGGAAAATAATAGTCCATAATAGTATATTTTGCAGATGCTTATTCAGAGTGACTTTTAGTTATTATAGAGATTCTAACTTTAGCCCAAGGACTCTATTAGTGTAGCATGGTGTTCTTTCCCAGAAAGCGAAATTGAACGCCAGTCTGCTGCTCAAATGGCGATGTTACACACTACACCACACTAACACCTTTATAATAAATGATAGAAAACCAAAGCATAGATTTATAGATCAATACATTCAATGTGTACACTTAGAATTGTAAAATTAAGAAAGGTTGTTGCTGCATTTCCATTCATGTATTTTAGTGCATTTTAAAAATCTGACATAGACCAGAAAAAAATTGTGAAATAAATTGTTAACATTAAATAAAATCACGAGGATTAGCACAACACTGTGTACGTTCACTTGAAGAGTGCTAATTTGCGAATAAAAAACAAAAGCAACACCTTTATAACCTATAAATATATATAGCCCATATTTATTGGAAGAACAAAATATCCTAGAACCGAATTTGCACCTTTTGTGATATTCGTTTGTATCTAAAAAATAGACACCTAGTTACTAATTAGTGTTACAATGAATCGTTGCTGATTGTTTCATTAGTAGCCTCATTAAAAGCATCACACACACTTATCATGCAACATCTTTAGTTAAAGAGAAATAATTATAATAATAATAATCCCTCTCCCCTTGCAAGCAGTGGCATAATGAGTTGAGACATAATCAGTGATTTTTATTCAAATGAGAAATGGTGATACCTGTTGTGTCGGGCGAGAAGACGAGTAAGGAGGAGGAGGGTTAGGAGCAGGAGTGGTAGTGCATTCTGGGAGAGAGAGTGGCAGACCTAGAGTGGGGCTGGAATGAAGGGGGGCCACAGGAGAATGAGTCTGGCCAGAGCAGAGTTGTGAAGAGACCAAGAGATCAGGACCAACAGCAATAAGGAAATACAGTTTGCATCAGGACACTCATACAAACAGGTCAAAGGAGGAGCCGAATTATAGGCCTGGCTGCACTGTGGCTATAACAATAGTAGGCTGGATCATGATACACAGGTTATTATAGGATGGCAGCTAGCAATCAGAAATGAAATATAATATTGATTTCATAGCTGTTTATTATCCACTAGATAAAGTAACACCCGACATGGTCATTGGACACATACAATCAGGAAAACCAGCTAACATTAGCATTTCATTCTGATTTTTACCACACTGTATCTATTTTAAACTACAGTGTGGTCCCATACACACTGGTCTATTGCTCCGGATAAGTTTTGTGGTGTCACTCACTTCTACATCCAGCATAATCCTAAATGAAAGATTGGATACCTGACTGAACCGCTCAATGGGGAACTTCAAGATTTTGTATCCAAAAGTCATCTTTTGTTCCTCGATAGGAGAAAAACGAAGCCATTTATCCACGCTTGTCTAGAACCAAGGATGTGTAATCAGTTATCCTCACCACTTTTTTGTTATATAAACATTCTCACATATTCAAATCTATCAAAATGAACCCATGCAGTATCTCCAAAATCACGGCAGATTAGGGATGCACAATATATTGTATTATAATCATTCACAAAAAAACGATTTGAAAATGGGCTGGTTTTGAAACTTAGATTCCATATATGGAATGCGTGTGGGCAGCAATGCATTTTTTAATTTCTGGAAAATAATGATATGGAATCCCTGTCACAATACTGATATTTTGTCTGTATCTTACAACCCTACTACAGATACGATGCACTCCCATCATACGCAATGCATTAGGATATAATCGCTATGTATCTAATTTGCACAATGTGAATTCATTTTACTGCCATTATGCAGATGCATGCATGAGCACTTTACCTCCGACATCTGCAGAGAGGCCAGTGGTGAGTGATGAGATGAAGATGAAGCAGAAGAAGAGCATAGTGGGACAGGGTCTAGTGAGGTTAATTTGGAGCTGGAATGAAGAGTGAGGGTTAGGGCAGAGAGGTTGTTCTGGTTAAAGAAAAAAGACAGAAATGAGAATAAATGAAAGAGAATGGAGCCATTTACAATCAGAGAGATTTATTCTAAATGTATGCAAATAGTTAATTAACTGTTGGTCCTCTGAGTCATTTTTCCCTTTCCAATTTTTTAATCTTCTAATTTATTGCTCTGTCACAAATCCTGCCACCTTCTCCCTGGCCCTGTGTGGATCTCTGTCTTTTTCCTGGACCTGTCTTAAACTTTCTGTATCCAGACTGATTCTTAAATGATGTTTGTGCGTTAGAACTAAATCTGTATACTGCAGGGTTTCATACTCCCTGTTCAATTTTCAAGTTACTCTTGTGATTTAGTGGCTTCGGTTTTTGACTACGGTGAACTTCACTGAACAACCACCATCTCACCCCCTCCACAGAGAGTCACACACTTTAAGTTACTATCTGGGTACCTTACTGGAGGGCTTTAAGAGTATTCCAACTTTTCTCTGTTTCTGTCTGAAGAGCAGAAATATACCATTTTCACATGAGAAGAAATGAACCTCTGAAGTTAATTTAACCTCTCGAACCTCCTTATTCAGTTTCTGATCCTAAAACTTGCCATTTAGCTACTAGTGTAAAGCTACGAGAATCAGAAACTGAGGTGCAGGTCCACATATACAGTAGAGCTTGACGGTTTAAAAGCTTAATCAATAGTGTTTTCCGTTATTCTACTATTATACAAATTATGATCAAATTTACACTATGTGAACAAAAGAATTGGGGCAGGCCTCTCACTTCCAGTGAAGGAGAATCTTATTGCTTCAGCAGAACAAGACATGCTTCCAAATTTGTGGACCCAGTTTGGGGAAGAACCTTTTCTATTCCAACATGACTGGAAGAACTTAAATGGTCCACACGGAGTCCTGACCTCAACCCATCGAGCAACTTTGGGATGAACTGGAATGGATCCAGACCTTCTCATCCAACATCAGAGTCTGACCCCATAAATGCTACAGAATGAATGGACACAAATTCCCACAGAAACTCCAGAATCTTGTGGAAAGTCTTCCAAGAAGGGTGGAAGCTCTTATTGCTGCAAAGGGGGACCAACTCCAGATTAAAGTTTATGGTTTTGAAAGCAACGTCATTAAATATCCCATTGGTGTAAGGATCAGGTGTCCCATTACATTTGTCCATATGGTGTATGTTTATTTAACTGCACCCTCTATACAGTAGACATTATCAAAGTCTGACAGGACACTCACCATATGTGATTTACTCACTGATTTTACCTCCCTTTCCGAGAGCTGCATGTTTAGGTCTTGAGTCTGAAATCTAGAGCTCTTGTTTACACCACAGGAATAAAAAGTGGGAAGTGAAAAGGAAGGCATGTTAATAATAGAAGGGTATGAATATATTTGTGTATAAAATAGATGTGGATGGAAGGGTGACTCCATTACCTGCTGCAGAGGCAGCAATGTTGAGAAGGAGACAGGAGGGGAAGAGGAAGAGGAGGAGTCGGCAGAGCTTTGTGGAGGAAGATGTGGAGGAGGTAATGTAGAGGGGGATTTAGAGGAGGAACTGGTCTGTGCAGAGTAGTGAAAGACACGGTCAGGTGAGGATGTTAGTTTTGAGCAAGCAGGGTTTAAATATTACAGTATCCATAACCCTCCATCGTCCAAAAACTCTCAACCATTATAGGGAGAAATTAAAAATCATTAAAAAATCATTTCTTCCCCTAACTTATCTACCCAGCCATGGGTGCCAGAACCACTAAAGCTGAGTGGAAAATCTCCCCCTACTGTTCCAAACCATTCGTTTTGAATCCAATTGCCACCCCCACAACCCCAAAAACTTATAGCAGCAATCCACACACCCCACTCGCGAAAAGTAGACTGATGCCCCCCACTTTGCATGAGTGAGACATGCGAGATGCTAAACCTTTCTTAGCAAAACATGTGTGCGATTAATTTTGATTAATTACTCAGAGAGCTTGTAATGAATTTCTTTATCACTTGACACTCCAATTGATTTCCGCTTCATTGTTGTGTCGAATCAGAAAGCATAAATGTCTACAAATTCAAACACACCACATGTTGTTTTTCTGCAAGCAAACTAGCACAACCCTACATGCTAATCAGCACATGTCCAACATGCTGCATTGATAGATATGCTTCACTAATAGAGAAACATCCCAATCCTAAAAGCACAGCCTTTCTGAAGTTTCTCCAACTGGTTGTGCACAATGTATTTGTGTTTGCTTGGTTTTAGACACTGTTAAAGCATAAGAAATAACGAAAAATATGTCATTACTCTTCCACACTTTTTTATCAAGTGATGTTGCAAAAAAATATGTTACATTCATAGTTATATATGTTAAATGTTAAAGTTCCTTATAACTGCATTCATAGTTCTTTTAGTTTTTTGCCACATAGTATTGTAATACTGTTATAAAGTTATTGATTTAAATTCACATCAGTTGTGAATGTGGAACCACAACTGTATACATTTAAATCAAGTAAATTCAATGCTCTCATTCTTCACTGTTCAAAAGAAACCCGGCTCTTCTGTTGTCCGCTCTGACTGTGAGCTCTGGTGCTGATTTCATAATGATACGGAATTACATCAATCAAATATTCGCAATATTATGACATGTTCCAATACAACTGTGTCTCAGAGGAACTGAACTCACGTCATGTCACTTTAGGGCTGTTTCACGGTGTTTAAAATCACCGTCTCTGAAAAAGAACTGTTCCATTTTTTCTGATTTGCAAGTACAAAAGAACAAAATTGGATCATGTGTGTTATTTTTCTCCTTGAATTAAAACGAAAAGACGAAATAAATTCATAGTTCACCATTAAAATGTCCTTCTATATTCACTACAGCACCAAACGCCGCAATTTTACCCCATAAAATGTCCTACATTTTCATGCCCATACAGGAAATGAAGGAAAGTGAAAGGAAAAAGTGCATAGATTACACTATGAAACACAATGTACTTAAACTGTGCTTAACTCTACCTTAATTTACCCCTGAAAATATGCCAAACACC
>JBBKCR010173695.1:0-15049 GCA_037577295.1 Ladigesia roloffi | reverse complement strand
AAATTCATGAGGTGATTTGCATTTACCATGTATGGTTGAACGGGGGCGTGTCGAGGGTGGAATGTGCAGGAAAATCCATGTTCGAACAATTCCAGGTAGGGTGCGATTTATAAAAATGAATTATCTTGGAGTTGTGCATGCGCAAGTTTTCATAAATCTGACTTTTCCTTTGAGTACGGCATTTTCTCCTTTTGGTCATACATACACATTTAGTATGAGCTCTATGCAAAGTTTTATAAATGAGACCCCTGATCTGTGTTGGAGGGCCGAAACGATGATAACTTAATTTTACTCAATATTAATTTTCTCCCACTGTAAAAAGGTGTAAATTTTATATTTTGATAAGCTACTACTGATAATCAGAATTAAAATAGTATTCAGAACATATTTATGTACATGGCATTAATTGTGGTGTAGGTCGAAGAGGAAAATAATCCTATATAGTAGTTTTTAAACTTTGACACAATTCAGTTTATTCTGTTGTCTTTATCAAATCTGAGTCTATCACAAACATCATGATAAGAAAACAAAACAGTCAATAATAAAAATATTAATTTCCATTAATTGATATAGACTGTAAACTGTAAAACAATCTAAGAGCAACTGCAAAAAATAAAAGGGTTTATCAACATGCATATTTGCCAAGTTATGTTGAAATATGAGGCTACAGGTGATTTGTAAACTAAGATCCCTTTGGGAGCTGAAAGAATCAGCTCTTCTTTATGAGCCAAACCAAAAGAAGTTTCTCTCTAAAAAGGACCGAACTTCTCGTCATTGTATGCGTTACGGCCGTCCGCACTGGTGTATGTGGTATTCACAGTGCGAATGCGTACCTAATTTGAATAAAATACACTGCATGCTCGGTTCCGCCCGTTACCGTCCCCAAGACACGGATGAGACTCAAGCTATTTAAAAATTTGAAATTGAAAATTTTTTAATGTTTTAAATCATTATTAAAGTTTGAAATCCTCCTTAATAAAAGCTCCGCTCGAGAAAAAAAATGAGCTCACTTTTTTTGCCATTTCTTCAACCAATCAAAGGGGTTGTGATCAGTGTTTCTACTGTCAATGCATATCGCCTTTTAAACCAATGCACAAACGTGCTGTAATCCTAGAAAACTCTATCCAGCCATACTAATCATCAACGACAGGTGTGCTAAAACAACCAAATTAGCCGCATCGCAATTAGCACGACGATCTCATCTTGGATGTGTCAAATCATCCCGGATGTGTCAGACGACGTACGAAGAACGGACCCCAGAACTCTCTGTCTTGTTGTGGTTTCGTGTTTACATTCCACTCTGCGTGCCAACGGTACCGCCCCTTTTATGAAGGGACTATAGTACGTTGTTAAATCAAGGAACACGTCATCGTCAGCCAATCAGAGACAGAGAAAGCGAGGACAGAGAGAGAAAAAAAACTAGTTCACTAGTCTCAGCAGCTGTCAACTCGTGCCTTTATAGTTGACTGATAAACAAGTCGACATTTGTGTTAATGCCCTAATTTGAATTCTACCTTCAGCATAGCACCACCCCCTGTAGTTGGTAAAGGTAAATTTAAGCAGGACTTCAAGCACCAGAATGCAACTGCAGCTTCTTTTAGAATAGAACTAGTGTATTCAAATAAAAACTAGTGAACAAGAAGTCCAGCTTCAGCCTCGGTGCCTCACACCATGTAGAGGTGTTCAGTCATCTCGTATAAACTTGTTGGGTGGAGGGGTGGAGGGCGGTTTGCTAAACCATCACTTTAATGTTTTTATTCTTCCTACCTCCCGATCTCGGAGCACGTCCCCGCATCAGCTGCTACAGCTGCTTTGGAGTAGTAGTGGTCCGAGGGGCTGGGGGACCTTTTGTTTCCCACCCCCAGGAACACAGCCAGGAAAAAGCCCAGCGCAGCCACGAGCAGGAGCACCAGCCCAGCAACAAGGGACTTCTTGACCATGTTCCTGTTCAAATGAGTCGAACACAATAATTAATACAACAATTTCGCAGCACACCACTAATAAATGCAACAAACAATAAACTGAACTATAAAGTACAGACAACAAATACAGGGCAACAGGGAAAAACAGTGTTAACAACTTTTCCACTATATGCGGCTGATTGATATTACCAGGGGTCGACATTTTTTCCCCCTTAGTACTGGTGGTGAGAAAATCAACAAACTGACAAAAAGGTCTTCGCCCAGAAACAAAGGCTTTTATTAAAAAGAAAAAAATCTTTTGCAAAAGTTTGAACAGGATTTAAGACTCGAGACCACAGGGCAATCCTGTGGCACCGTCTCCTCCGATTCAGAAAATGTCTTCACAAATCAGGAATACTTATACCCTTTACCTAACGTCGAGCCACTGTAAGCCACGTCAGAGAGACACTTCCAAGTCGCCATCTACTGCAGAACGATTCTAGCTTATCTCCTGATGTTTTGACTATTAAACCTGGCTCTTCGGAACTGTCCCCATGACAACAACCTCAAGGTAGCTATGTACGTGCCGTAAACAGGTTCCTAATACTAACAGACTTCAAGACTAACCTCGACCACTAGTGATTAAATCTTCTCTATGCTCATAAAAGTTAAAGTATATGTGTCTTTATGTGACACAAATCTAGGCCTATAATGACCACTTAAAATAAAGAAAAATCAAATACCCAATCATACACTGAATACATTGATTTTCCCCTGCAGAAACATTAAGTTTCACGGATAACATTGATTAAAATTAAGTAAATGTTTAATTTATGTTTTGATTATATTGATTACCTGATTACTTTTAAGTATATGTTTAATTCCCACTACAAGTACCTACATGAATTCTGTTGCACCTTTCATGTGAATGAACATAGTCATCGAAAATAAGCCTATGATAAGAGGAGAGATAATATAAAAACAGGTGTATAATGAAAAAACAAAAAACAGGGTAAGCCATGGAAAACAAATAAAATGACAGGTATGAAGTATAAAAAGACATGTATGTCATGCAATTAAAAACAAAAGCTATTGCTGAAACAGCACATATTCAAAGATTAAATAAAAAGATCAATATAAATACAATGTTCTGTTCTTAAAACACTGGAAGAAGGAGCCTAAGGGAAGACGGTTCCATATCGTTGGTGCCTAAAAGCAGAAGCTGCTTCTTCAGATTTCTTTTTCTTTAATTTTTTAACGTTTAACTAGTCGGTGCTAAAAAAAACGGAAGGAACACCAGATAAGGAGGAACGTGGCTTTGGTGAGAAGGAGACTTGCCTTGATTGGCAGATTTTGTTGCAAAGAGTCATTAAACCCTGAGTCATTAAATACTGAAAAACTGTGATGTTGTGTTAAAAGTATACATAAAAATGCATGTCTTTATAGTATAAAACCTAAATATGCCCCCAAACATGCTCTCAGAACACTTTTCCGGACAGGGAGTGAGCTTAGTCCTGGATTATGTAGTGCTGTGAATAGAGATTTTCCATTAAAAAGGAAAGGGTAGTCCAAGACTAGGCTTAATCCCTGTTTGGGGAAACTGACCCTTTAAATTAATTTTAAAAACAGCTTAATACATTGCCCATAAAAAACGTTAAAGTTAAACCCGTATCTGTACTGTACAGTGTACACTGAACTGCTGTGCCACAGTGCTAGAATGTAAAATACCAATATTACCAGGGGGTTGACTATTTTTTTGTGGTCTAGTACTCAAATGAGTTCCTACATGAATTAATAGGTAAGCATTAATTAAACATTTTCCACCTCAACCTGGACACTGTAACCATTACATTCCAAGGGTTTTCTTTATTTCTGCTCAGGTTGATAAGAGAGTAGAATTCTCTCATTTTGATTTTATTTTGGGACTTTTCAATTTTACGCAATAGGACTTACAATGTTTACGTAGGTGGGAAAAAAGAATCAGCAAATGTTTCAGTTTGCGAAGACAAAATACACCAGCAAAACAGAATATTTACTTAAACACTATGTGGACAGTATTATTCACAACAAAAGAATACACCAAAAGCATACAAGTCTAAAAACATGTAGTTTTTAGAAAACACAAATTCACCAGCAGAACCTCACTTCTACCTTTGAAATGGTTCAAATCCGTGAGGACAGCAAAATTCTCCAGCAAAATATCCAGCAAAATTCTCCCTTGAAAAGCTAAAAAAAAACAAATTCCAACAATGTTTTGGTTTGCAAAGACAAAATCACCAGCTCTACATAAAAAAAGTCTAAAAATGACAATAAAAGACCTTTGAGGACGAATCTCATCTATTTGTTTAATTTAATTACTGCTGTGTTGGACAGCTGCCTGCACCTCACAGCACTTAATTTATCTCCTGAAGGATCCAGAACGAGGAGAACGGAGCAGTACATTAATGCTGAGAGATGCTGGATGGACTGAGATGTTCCTCTGAATATGTCACTGAAGTGACAATAGGAGCTCACGGAGACCCAGAGAACCTAAACAGTGCAGACATGCAGTCCTGCTCTCTGCGATGACTCAAACGTCTGGCATGGAAAAGAGACTGTGGCAATGAGGAAACTTGCCTTCATTCGAATGCAGTTCACGCAGTGTGTCCTGTCTGAACTTCTTGCAGTGGGGATGTCCAGAAAGTGACATCTCTCAGCTCTTACCTTGTCAACGCCTGCCTTCTTTCAGAGAAATGTGATGCTGCCGTATTCACACCTGGCCCTGCGGAGTGAGTGAGGGCCCAACTGAACAAATCCTGAACACAATCCCTGCAAGCAAATTGGTGCTGTAGTATTACAGTCTGGAGAACCGCAGCTCAGCCAGGTGAGACGTGGTCAGACAGGAGTTACGTACTGTCATTAGGCCAAGCCCTCATTTATGACTTGCTCTAGCACGTAATTAGTGATGAAACACTGCCATGGGCTGAATTTGTGGAGTTAATTTGTGTGTGATAGTCAGTCATAATTAGTGTGTTTCCTGTACTGAGGGTGTGTAGAGGTCAGTTTTGCTTAACGGAGCTGCAACATAATGTATGTTTTCTTAAAAGGTCTCAGAGAGCCTGAGAGAATGATTATTATCATTATTATTATTATTGTTGTTATTTATTTATTTATTTTGTTGTTGTTGATGTTGTTGTTGTTGTTGTTGTTGTTGTTTTTATAGAATGTAGAATCTGAATGAACATAGCATAGAAAATAAGAGGGACAAGAGGAGGGAAAATATTAAAGCAGGTGTATAATGAATAAAAAAATACAGGGAAACCAGAGCAAAATCAAAAGGAATGATTTCAATGATAAAATAAAAATACAGAAATTAAGTATAAAAATCCATGTACGTTATGCATTTAAAAACTAAAAGCTGAAACAACATATTTTCAAAGATCAAATATCTAACTTCATGTATACAACTCACCACAAAAGCTGTTCTGTATGTAAAACACTGGAAGAAGGAGCCTAAGGGAAAACGGTTCCAGATCTTTGGTGCCCAAAAGCAGAAACTGCTGCTTCAGATTTCTTTAATTTTTGAACATTTAACAAGTCGGTGCTAAATAAACAGGACGGAACACCAGATAAGGAGAAACGTGGCCTCGGTGAGAATGAGACATGTCTTAACTGGTAAATATTGTTGCACTCTGTACACAGCCATTAAACCTTCTGTGTTTCACTCATTTCTTTTTAATAAAGAGACTTGAAAAAAGACAGGGACAAATCAGTCTGTGGACAAGTCCTGACAGAACCTCCGGCCCCTCGATCCCAAACCACTGTGACTCAATGGTTGAGTAATTCTGGGGAAGTGAATGGTGTGGATAAATGAACTTGCCTGTGTAATCATGACTGGATAAAAAGCAGGCCATATATAGATATACACACCGGGGGTTCTCGAGTTACAACACACATCTGTTGCTTCGACTGTGATGTAACCTGAATTTTGACGTCAGTCAAAAAACACCCTGGCCTGAGTCACTTACCGATCCTAACACAGTTGTAAAATCATAATCTAGAACATAAAAACTCAACAAAGTCACAGACAAAGGAAAATAATTTAAATGTACAATACTTGTACTCAGTACTGAATGGGATTCCACCAAATTGTAAGGAGAGCCGTACAGACTCCAACAGAGCACTTACCACAGCATGCTCAATCTGTTTAGCGTCCCTCATTGAAGCCAATAAATATAATCGCAGGCCCCTGTTTGGACAGTTTCTATACTAACTAGGGAGTTGCTTGCAAACAATAATAGTGCGGATTTTACTTTTTCAACAATAAAGTGGAAATCATTAGTTCTTCAAACTGGAAATTTAAATGCACCACATTTTTCTGTCTGATACAACAGAGGCAGATACTGTTCAAAATTAAGCCGTAGCATCTTTCAATCCAGTTTGACAAGCAGAATTCTGCAATTATTCTTACTTCTAAATCTTCTACCTATACACTCTATCCTATTACCTCAAGCATGATTAAAGAAGTCCAATCTTCTCCTCTTAGTACAAATCTCTTTTAAATAAGCATTCATTACATTTTGGTTAAAAGTATCAACTTTATTCCAATCTAACATTTCTATCTCAGGTTTTAGAAACACTTGTGGCCCAACGGTTATGTTCTTCACAACATAAGAACCGTGTGTATGAAAATGTTCAATCTGGGTTTCAACATCATCAGCGGAATTCGACACCACTGACGATCCTATTAAACAGACTACAGAGCTTGGTTGGAGTCACTGGAGCGGCCCCATCCTGGTCTAGATCAGACCCGACTGATCGCTTTCAGTTTGCAAGAGTTGACATTGAATCCTCAGCATCAACCAAAGCAAAATATATGTAAAAGATTTACATTGTACAAGCTGCCATTAAGGATGATTACCTGGAAACATGAGATTAGCTTCCATTGCTACACAAACAACACACAACTTTATACCTCTTACAACTTGGATGGTGATTAAATAAGGATTGCATTAAAAAGATAAAAGACTGGATGTCACATGACATTCTCTTGCTCTACAGAGCAACCTTCTTCTTCAAGGTTCTTCAAGGTTCAAAAGCTGTTTGAAATGAACTGTCAGGTCTAATGCTTGATCTTTTGGGTCCTTATGGAATGTGTCCTTATACCTTTATTTTTCTACGCACTCCGATAGCACTCCGATAGTGAACAACAGCATTGATCTACCCAGCAACAGGAATTGACCCATGAGACGCAAGAACCAGGAAATTCGACCACATGAGCCCAAAGGACTTCACTGGCTTTAATCAAATCATGTATTGACTGTAGAATTCTACTACGGATATATAAAGCCTTGGCCAGGCTTTCATCTGAATACCTCCTTAAACTTTTGTCTTACTATAAACTTCCGTGCTCACTCAGATCTCAAGTTGCTGACTATTTACTTCTCTCCAGAATTGTGAAAGTTTCAGTGTTTTCATATAAAGCCCTCCAGCTCTGAAATGCCCTTCTGAATGACATTCAGATACTGAAAGGCTGTTACCTACTTGTTTAGTCAGACATTCTGTTATTAATTTTTTCCTGCTAGGTTTTCTGTTAGAGCAGGGAGGTGAAGACACAGACCATTCAATAAACTGGGATGCTGGTGCTGTCACTCCATCACTCTACACATTCACTCAGGTTTGCTGACCCCTCTGCTTTGCATTTTCCAGCTACGATGCTATGATGAGCCATGCTGGAGTCTCAACTTGCACTCCTTACTATAATGAAGCAGAACGAGCTCAGAATGAGCTCTTACAGGTAAGAATTAATAAAGGTGGATTTTGTTGGAGGACAAGTTGTGAGCCTCTAGTCCAGGCGACTCAAACCTGTCCAGAATGGGCCACTGTGTGTGCAGGTTTTTGTTTCGACCAAGAAGAAGCCACACCTGAGTAACTGAAAACTAACTGATTACAGAAGTGGAAACAAGCGTACCTCCTGCTTGGTTGGAATGAAAACCTACACCCACAGGTTTCTGGACAGGTTTGAGACACTTGTACGAGAGGATCACAGCTTCTCCTCCAACAAAATCCTCCTTTATTAACTCTTACCTGTACCAGCAGTTAGCTGTAGATGGCCAATCTTTCAATAAGTTTGTATGTAAAGTCCATCTTTTGCTACTTTTCTTAATAGAGACTAAATTTTCTTTCTCTCTGGGCCGTCCAAAGGAGGAGAGTTTCCCCTTTTGAGTCTTCCACACAATGTTATCCTTCTTTGTGACCACTAAGTTATATGCATAAATTTGGATTAAAATGAATTAAATATGTAGCAAATACCATTTATCGATCCAAATATGGAGTGTCTTATCTTTGCATATTGAGTAAATTAAATGAAAGGAATGAGAACAAACTTTTTTCTGTGAAAACCTGCAAAGATGTAAGGAGCTGTGTGTGAGGACGGTATCTTGCTTAAGTGTACCTCAGTGGTGCACCTGCAGTCCTGGGATCTGAACCCATGATCTTCAGATCACAGGCTACCAGCTGCCCAAAAAGACACTCCAGACACACATTATGACAGAATGAACATATTCATCACAAAAACTCTTCCAAGTGCTGCCACAGTGCCTCCTGTTGTTCCGCTAATGGGAGACAGCGCCCCCTCTGGACCAACAACGCTTAACACAGCATCCAGCATCACTGCTGGATGCGATTTGAATTCTGGATCCCTAATGTCCTCCCAATTAAACCAAACTCAGTAATATAAAAATGAATTTAAAATTAATGTGAAACGTAATTAGAAATAAAATTACAATCAAGGTGAACTGAGTAATAAATATTTTATCCAATATACTGTTGCTGTGGCTGCTGTTGCCATGGGGACCTGTTAGGATTGGCTGAAAGTTTTCCACCTCCTGCGCGGATTGGGTTGTAGCTCTTCCCTCTCAGCCTGCGTGGTGATTGGCCAGTAGTTTTTCTTGTTTTTAATTGGCTGAAGTCTCTGGAGTATGCAAATCGCAACGTGTGATTACTAATTGTCAGGAAATCATAATTATGTGTGTAAACGTTTTTTTTATATAATAACACGATACTGAAAGACGTTATTATTCATGATGAATCATTTTCTATTCTACTATTTGATTGTATTGTTACATAAATTTTTTTTAATATATATATTTTTACTGATAAAATATGAATATTTGAGCTTATGTCTCATTTATAGGTGCACTTTTACATGTCATGCATTGTGCATAGTGTTTCAAATGCATACATATCAAAACAGTTTCACTAATGCAAAAAATGTGTATATAGGTATATATACATATATGTGTGTGGTTGTTTTTGCATACACCATCTGAATGTCAGGAAATCGACTATATTTAAAGTGTTTTTGTTCAGTAATAAAACAATTTTCTGCGGTGGGCGTGGTCTGTGGAATAAAACCCCTGCTCTGCTGTGAGGACGAGCTGTCTGATGAATACAGACTACGACGACAGGACGGTGGCTGTAAGAAAACAGATTAATAATAATAATACATACAAACGTTTTGATGTTGGTTTAACCCAGGAATTTATCTGAAACCCCTCTGAGATCGTTTAAAGCTGTTTTAATGTGGAAATTCGCTGTAAATAGCTCGGAGTTGGTGAGTACCGTTAGCTAGCCAAGTTCAGCCCGTCCGGGTCCCTCCAGCCTGGGCGTTATCTGTGGTCTCGCCTGACTGGGACGTGGACACAGATAAAACAGGTCTTTAATGTGTATGAGGGGGGAAGTATGAAAACATGGGTTCGAGACTGAGCCGCCAAAGCAGCCTGGACAACGACGGATTCTCTGCCAAGCGCCGGAGACATCTGGACAGTACTGGGGAGAGGGACCGCAGCGGCAGCCGAGGCAGCGCCGACTTCATGCTGCTCCGACCGGACAGACTTCCTGGGATGCTCCGCCGGAGCGACCCCAGCCCCTACGCCCGGAGGGTCGCCTGGATCCGGGAGATCCAACAGCTCCTGCGACAGAAGAAGATCGAGGAGGCCGCGGACGTGCTTAGGAGGCTGAGAAAGGTACTTTAATCTACTGCATCTCCTGTTGTGCTGTGATGTGGTTTGCTGTTGTTGTTGTTCTTGCCTGTTTTCTTGTGATTAATACAGCTGTGCTGCAGCCAGCATGTGCAAGTGTGTTTTTTCCATGCCTTTGTTGCTATTCCGACCTGCTATGTACTAGGTGCACATTTTACATTTGCATTACATGTAGCCACATTTTGCATTCATTCTGTAAGCTTGCTGTCGGAGTTCATGTTCCACAGCTGCCTGTGTTTCCCAGGCTGCGCCCGACAGGAGTGGCACCTTTACACGTACGCTTCGTGCCGTAACTCTCCGAGGTGCTGCAGTGTGTCACCTTGCTCGGGAGAACAGCTCATTTGATTCATCCACAGACCGGACGAGCTGTGTTTGGAGTCAGTGCTGCGACAAGGCTGAGGATATGACCGTCGAAAACAATGCAGAGCAAGACAGCACTTAAAGCAAGTGAAACGAGATGAACACGAGGTCACAAGGCCAGTGTGTGTGTGTGTGTGTGCGTGCACTCGAACACGCGCACATGTGCTATGGCCTGTGAGAACCATACACACAGAATTATGAGAACATTATTTTGATGTTGTGGGGCATTTAGCTGCTTTACACTAGGAAACACATGAAGGACAATGTTTAGTTAACCCATGCGTTTCTCCTATGCTTGTTAGGAAGATTTACCTCCGTTTATGTAACCACATGTTAGGGCTGCACATTTGCAAATCATAGTTTTTGTGACATCCCAAAACGAACAAATTTAAAACTATCTTTTTATTCTGACTAGAATGGTTTAGCCCCACTTATTCATGCACTTACTCTCCAACACCTTCAAGGGTTAAATATTAAAATAATTAGTTTTCTCAGTTTACCCAAAGACCTTGATTCATCCATATACTCAGTAACTCCCCAATAAGTGGAGCTATGCTGTATCACATTTTATAGAAAACTGTGATGAGTCTCATTTGCACACTTGTGATATGAATATTGCAATATTGAACAATATTGAACAATATATATAGCCATATTGCAAAAACAATGTATTTTTAATCTCTGCCACATTATTTTCAAGGTTTTGGGATAAAAGAGCTTGTTGTTTTTGCTACTGTGCCTTAAGACTGGTATGTGTTAATGATACAAATGGGTGGAGCTGAACTGCTGCAGACAAGGCTGATATGTTGATATGTGTTGAAGTTTGTGACATCACAAAAGCAATTTATTCTAAATGGGTTGTTTATGTTTATCTTCTCTTTTTGGCTGAGAAAAATTTCTTTTTCCACAATATGGCCCATTAAATGTTAAGATTCTATTAGGTGGAACAAAACAGCACAGAAGCACACACAAGCCAATACACATTAGTAAGTGGAAAGGCAATTTTTGCTTTGATGTCACAGTTGTTGTGGCACCATAGCAATAAGCAAGTGATTTAACTCCAGACAGGATGTTCTCTTGCACACATGCTCTCCTCCTACTGCGTCTCAGTGACTCATTTTTGTGGTTGCTCATGCTGTGAATGCGTCCAGAACGCTGGAAACCAGCTCTCAGACTGACACATCATATCTTTGTCGCTTCCAGTGTAAACTCACACTGCGAGCTCTCTGCTGGTCACATGACCTTGGCCTAGGAAGCAAGCCCCAGCAAGCCCAGTAGGGAAGAGACTCATTTACCCCCCAGCCTGGTCCTCACAGTTCTATAGTTCACTCTTTTCAGTAGACCACAAATTTGGCCTGTCTGTACAACAATGGACTGCAAATGTGTTCTTCCATTGTGAGGCCCATTTCAGTCCAGTTCAACCTAATGGAGACCTGTAGCTCTCACCTCAGTTAACTATATTTAGGGTGTTTTATTTATTTACACACACTGTTTGTGTTTAAGTAAACCAGGTGTAGGTTTCTCACCCTCTCTTTAATGCACACTTTCAAAATGCACCTAAAAGACCCAGTGAATCCCTAATAATTACAAACAATGTGCTTACACTTCGGTGGGTTGGATGAGTTTGAAAAAGGTGATTTAAACAGGTTTTTTGATTAACTGATGATGTCTGGAAAGAGCAAACATTGCTGCGTCTCTTTGAATGTGTAGAGACCTGTAAATCTGAAACTTAAAGCCACACTGATGTTTAAAATTCTCCCGAGTGGCTCAGCTGTCTAAGTGTTGGCCCTGCCACCAGGAGAATGTCAGATCAGTCCTCACTGATGCCACTTGGCTGGAAGTCTAAGAGGGCACCTCTCCCGCTTCACTCATAACTGTCCTCTCTCTTTGGGAGCAAAGGGTCGTCCTTCCTCTCCCACATCACTCAGTATAACTGTCCTTTCTCTTTCTGGATGGTAGGGTGGTCTTCGCCCATCACTCACCATAACTGTCCCCTTTTTTTTAGGGTGGTCCTCCCCTTCCCCTGTTACTCCTGTACATCTGTCCTGTCACTGTCTAAGTGGGTAGGGTAGTCCTCCCTCTCCCCAAAACTCTTATTATGCTAAATCCCCCCCCAAAAAAAGAAATAATAGGTCTATAGGCTATAAAAAAGTTCATTAAGTTATTTGAACAAATTCACTCTCACATAAAGATATCACCAGGTTTATTCCTCACAGTTTGGCTTATGTTCAAAACACGCGGTTTGAGGGTTTTGTCCGTACATTCAAATAATCGGTTGCTAGCCACACACCACCCAACCTATGCCGAACTTTGAGCTTACATGGGCCCCTGGCTATAAGGCCTGGGTAGGGTGGTCCTCCCTCTCACTCATCACTCAGTATAACCATCCTCTACCTGGTTGGTTAGGGTGGTCCTCCCACTTTCTCATCACTCAGTGTGATGTTGGCCAGCGTGGGTTTTTTTCCTGACATAACAGAATCGGCTGTTAAGATTTGTATCTTTCCTTTTTTATATGTTGTTGGTGGCCATTTGAGGTGAAGCTTCACGTGTCTCTGAGGAAGAACGTGCCTGAAATCATGCTTTTTTCGCTTTTACCAGCAATCGGCTCGTTACACAGAAGAACGGGACTTCCCCATAACAGCTGCCATTTTAAGCGTTCTCATTAATTTTTCAGCTTGTGAGCCAGTCTCCTCCTTCATAATGCCTGCGGGGCACAGCTGACAGAGGAATGTTCAAACTGCTGTACCGAGAGATGATTAAGGAGTGATTTCTTCCATCATACACGGTGTCCAGACCTTTAAAACCCCACACCTCACGAGGGCACAATCAGAATGGTGTCGTCTGAATGGTGTAAATCAAACAGTAAATTCAGGCACAAGGAAATCAGTTGCACAGGACTAGTGTTGCATGCCGTTACCTAGTATCTCTTACTGATTTATCTCTTCTGTCTGTCTTGTTATTTCATTTCTGTTCATTCTAACTAGAGTCCAACTAAAGCTCAGCTGGCCTGTTTCTATACAGACTTCATCACTGAAACATGAGATCAGTTAGAACAATGCGGTAGCATTTCTCCAGTTGTGTCTGAGACCAGAACAATAGGGCTGCACAGAATATTGCTTGTTTATCAGAATGCTTCAGTATGCAAATTAATCTCTTTTTGACAGGGGGGACCAATCACAGATCCAGGTGAGTTACTAAGTGTTCTGGTAAATCAAGGTGTTCATGTAATTCAGCAAAAGTCCCATTATTTGGGCCTGTCATGAACTATTAAACGCAGTGCTTAGCTGAGGTGATTTTAAAGGGTCCATATTTTACATTTTCCTTCCATTTCATTTTATTCCCTGATGTTTCATGGGTTTAAAAAATATATGGGTGTCAGAAACATTTTCCACCATAGAATAGTATGTTCCTCTTTTCTGAGTGGCTGCCCTGTACTGTAGGTGTTTCACAATGCAGCCCGGGGGTGAAACACCTCTTAGAACTTTATTGTGAATGGGCGGGGCTATACAGTTATAGGCTAAATAAGGAGACGTAAATAGACATTTGGGTTTAATGGTATCATAAAAACTGTTAACAGTCAGTTGGGCTGAAAATCTTTACGTACTTGAAGCCTTTTTAATTCCAGAAAAATGATACGGATAATATATTGAAAAACACCGCAATCGCAACATGTAGCAGTAAAATCACAACACAGAGATTCTGTCCAAACAGTGCAGCCCTAAAGAACACCAACACAATGAGGACAAAAACAATGGGTAAACAACTTGGCCCCTTTAGCTGAAGTTACAGAGTCTCAAAATCACCCCCAGAGTTCAACCATAATTCATTTTACAGCCTTTTGCAGTGCATGCATTCAATTAATCATATCCCTGGCAGAACTGCTGTGTCTGCTTAGCTGCTTAGCACTTCAGTGGATTAAGAAGAAATATTCATTTCCATATTGCACTGGAATGCAAGCCGGTGTGGTCTTTCCCCTGCCAGCAGCCTCGCACCGATTGGTTTCTCATTCCAGTCCTTTGTCTTCACTCTACTCTTTCGGACAACTGCTTCCCAGGTGTAAATCTCTGGCCACACAATTATTTGATTTAATTAGAGTTCCTTTGGAACGTTCTCCTTTTATTTAGCTTGTAATGTGACAGGATTAAAACAGCATGTTATTATTAACCTGGGGCAAGTGACAGACCTGAGGCAGTGTTCAGGAAAGGGAAAAACTCTAGATCAGCCAGAGCCAACACTGACAACCATTTGCATTCTCTCTCTCTCAGCATTGTCAGCATCCCCTTCGCTGGCTCTCTTTCATTCTCCTCCTCTATTCACATTAACCTCCTTTGCTTCCATCACTCTCTATATCTCTATCTCTTTTACTAATTTCTCTTGCAGTTTTTGCCTCTTTCTTAATGTTCATCTACATCTCCACCTCTCCTCATTACCCTTCCCTCCCTCTCTCTCCGGCTCTCGCCTCATTCTTTTCTTTCTCCTTTCTTTGCCACTCTATCCCTGGTTCTCTTCTCTCCATTCCCCTCACGTTCTCTCTCTCTCTCTCTCTCCACTCCCTTTTGGTTTCTCTCTTCTCGTCCTTCTTTTTCTGCACTTCCTTTTTTCTCATACCTTCTGCTGTGCTCTTGGCCTGAAACAGACCATCTCCACCATCTCTCTCTCCCTCTCTCTCTCTCTCTCTCTCTCTCTCTCTCTCTCTCTCGTGGTCACTCCTCCTTCACAGAGAGAGCTACAATTAATTACTTTGAGGATTTGACAGCTCGTGGCAGA
>JBBKCR010173679.1:0-15050 GCA_037577295.1 Ladigesia roloffi | reverse complement strand
TGTACCTGTGATGAAAATTACTGACCTCTGCCATCATTTTAAGTGGGAGAACTTGCACAATTGGTGGCTGACTAAATCCTTTTTTTCCCCACTGTATCGTACAAAGGTTGGAAAATGTACAACATTTTGTGTACCTGCCAGCTTGCCACTGGCAATCATGTTGGTTGCCACCAGTTTGATGGTGCTCTGAGATGGTCCTGAGGAGGGGATGGTGGTCACCAGACAGGCCTTGAGTGAGTCACAATAGTAGCTGGAATTGTCTGAACTCGTCTCCAACAGAAGCTGCACGGCCCGGTCTGTCTGTGGAGGCAGAGGGACATAACCTGTAAATGGACTAGTTTCCTGTAACTGACTCAGAATAGATAAAGATGAAACCGTTCAAACAAATCGAACAGCCAGAAAAAGTTGCTTTGTGACCTTCTGACTTTTTTGTTATATTGTAAACAAAGCTCTAGTTATATATGCGCCTGTACACACAGTCATTGATTTGCCTTTAAAAAAAAAAAAGCAAAAGACTGAAATGGATTGCAAGCAGAATAATTTTGTGAGGTACATGCCTTAATGTATGTGCAAGTGTGTATATGTTGCAAGGGTGGGAGAAAAGGAAAAAATAAGGGGTGGGGGTGGGGTGGGGTGTTGGTGGTGAAAAAACTCTTCAAATAAAAAGCCAAAGGACAGTTTATGAAAGTTTATGTGATTCCCATGTTGTTCCTTATGTTCCTTATCTTATACACCAACATCTTCAGCCTGTCTTAGGGAAAAAGTAGGGGATATGGGACAGGGTCATGGCATATTGCCTGTTTGTTTGTGGGTAATGTTAATCAGTCCTTAAAGATTATTATAACAAAAAAATAACAGAATAAAACTGCATTCTCTATGTTTACAATAAAATCTGCACTAAGACTGGTTAATTGGGAAAACAAACAGCTCCAATGAATGAAAATGTTTCATTTTTAATAGTTTACCAGGGCCAGTGACCAATTTTTACAATTCAGTGCCTCTGAGAGATTTAAACTAATGAAAACATAAACCATTTCACAATCTTCAGGAGGGAATTAATGCCATTATGCCAATGCATTCTTGCTCTGGAACTTTAATACTCTACTGGAAAAAAAAGACATTCTCTTTCTTTTAAATATTTAAATTTGGTTTTAGGGCATTATGAGACTTTCCACAGGAGCCCTATTAAATACTTGGAAGGAACAAAAGGATATTATTTTACTTTACTTTTGTTCCAAAGGTTAGAAGAGAGAGTTTGGTGAAATGTATAATTATCTTGGATAAAATACATCAAACAGACAACTACATTTGACATTTTTAGTTCAATTCTAACAAAGAATCAGTTTGGCCTATAAAAGTCTCAACTAACAAATGTCTGGCAGTATGATTGTGGATTTGGGATTTATGTGATGGATGGTAGTGGTGACAGCGTAGTGCAGGGTGGCGTCTCTAACCTGTCCAAGAAGAAGCAGCTGGTCAGCACATTTCTTAGTATGTTCATAGCTGGACCTCTTTACCTCCTGTAGGTGAACCCTCTCAAGCTGAAACCTCTGCACAGAGAGAAGGGGGGCACACAGACACGCACGCACACACACACACACACACACACCAGTTATTTCCTTTGATCTGTGAAAGCCTTGAAAACAGAGAGGGAGAGAAGCAAGGAGCCTATTTAGCACACAAGACACATCAACAAACCCCTCAAAGAGTATAAAAAAATCTCTCCTCTTTTGGATTTTCAGTATTTTTCCACATTTCAGTTCACATTTGTGTTGCTCCATTTTTATTTGGGTTGCAGAGCAATGGGTCCATCTGGTGTCTTTAATATTTCTAAGCTACTCCATTTTTCAGAGACAAAACAAGGGGACTGAAGCAAAACAGACTCCAGAAAATTGAAAGGACTCTTTTGGATCATGGTAAATCCCATTGCGTCACATACAGGCAGATGTTTGATGTACTAAAAATGACTTGCATTTAATAATATTATTATGATGTTAAATTTGGGTAAATATGGGTCCTCAGTGTTCAGGACCAGCTGGTACACCTCTCTTGGGGTGTATTTCTATTCCACACTGACTGGATTCAGGGCACACAATGGTAGAAAGAGATGAAAACCAAGCATCCATTTATCCCAACAGAAAAACAGAAAACAGAAAAACAGCAATAAAGACAGAAATTAAATTGTCTTTAAAATGACAATTTTGAGACGTCTAAAAGCATCCAATCTGTATCAAACAGTGTTTATGTGTGCTGATGCATAAATGATTTTTCTTCAAATTATGCCATCTGTTTGCTTTAATCTTCACTGCTACTGAATCCTTTAAATACACTGTCTTACTGCCCAGCCTGAGCCAGTACACATAGTCAGCTCCATACTTATTCCTACCCTTTGAAAATATCATAAAAGATAATAAATGATCTTCAATCTCACCCAGAAAATATAATACAAATTTCAAGATTTAATTGGACATTTTTTAAAAACAAATTCAAATCACAAATACTAGCACCCCATAGATTTTATGAACAATACATGAAAGAATTGCATGATCACAATCACATTTCAGTTTTACTTGCAATTTTGAGTGTTCAGAAACTTCCAGTTTCATGACTCTGTTTCATTGGGTATAAATAAAAGGTGACACAGAGGCCACATTCCTTTAATTATTCAGATAAGTATGTAAACCTTTATAAATAAGGCAATGGCTTTAAAACAGCTACATACCTGAAAATACCCATAAGTACATTTAATTATGTAATTAGTGAGGAAACACTTCATATGCTTCTGCTACGGCCAACTCAGATTCAAGACCTAAAACCATTTGAAAATGGTTTAGCCAAAGATAAAGACAAAAGGGGACCAAGTACCTTGGAGGATGGGGGAGAAAGGGGGTAGATGTGGGCAAAAGAGAACACATCTTACCCAAGAAATCATTAAAGCGACATTAAGGAAGTGCAAACTTCGAACTACGTCTTTCCAACTAGTTCATAAGAAGTTTAAAACTATCAGACTTAAAATTAGATCAGATAAATAAACTTTTCCACTGAGATGGAAGCCTGAAAGTGTCATTTTCATTATGAATCCAGACATCCTGCTCAGAGGCACAAATGCATTGACTAACTTTATGGAAGGGAGGTTGCATTCAGCCACTGGACATACCTGTCACTCTCCTAAAATCTGGCTTGTCTTATACTAATGCATCATGGAGAGTTCTTATCTCCTGACATTTATTCTTTTGACAAATCTTCCCACAGGATCCCATAGAAAACAGAACAAAATAATGTCAAACTGAATCACATGAAAGTTATTATTTCTTAGCAAATTGCATTTTTTGTGTAAGTAAATATATCTTATATTACCTACTCCATCTGACTGTAATTTTGCAATCTCAACACTTTCTAAGTGTTCTAAGTAGGTTTGAAAATTTTATGACCACCGACGGCTGGTGTAGATGGCTTTTTTGATAACAGTGGCATAGTTTAACTTCTGACGTTGTTACTCATTTGTGTCTCTTGCCCTTAGGACAAGCTGTTATTCATTCAATTCAATTCTATTTTATTTATATTGCACTTTTTACAACCACAGCTCTAGTGGAGGTGATAGAGGTGAGGAAAATCTCCCTGAGCTGGAGACTCAAAAGAGGAACCCACCCTCTTCAGGTTGACATGGAGAGAAAGAAACGAGAGTCTCCATGGAGATAACCAAGAAGAGAAGGCCTTAGTTTCCGAATTTAATTACTCTGGAGTGCCCCTGGATAAGAAATGTTTCCAACAAGAGCCACAATCAAGGAAATGGGATGCAACTACATGCATCATTTACTTCATATTATTAATAATATTTCTTGATTGATATTTTCATATAAATAACAATAAAAAGGGTAATATTTCACTGAGATACAAGCATATTACTCTCTAACTTGTCTATCATTCTTGCATGAGACCTCTGTTGCTAAGATACTTTTATTACTAAATGTTAAATGATTAAAATGGCAGGCATTGCTTAAAGCACTGAATTTTCATTTCATCTCAAGAAATGAGTCTGAAAAGAGGAACCCACCCTCTTCAGGTTTACATAGAGAGAAAGAAACGAGAGTCTCTATGGAGATAACCAAGAAGAGAAGGCCTTAGTGTCCGAACTTAATGACAGATTGGATATCTACAGCTAAGAGAGCTGGTACATAGAGGTAAATAAAGATCAATTTTGTTGGAAAAGTAGCTGAGAGGCTCTAGTCCAAATCAACAGGAACAAACAATCAAGTTTCACTCTTTTCAAAAGGACTGTAACTTATAATAAAACCGCTGTGGCTTTTATTTGTGTTTAGTAGACGGTTGTCATTGTTAGGGTACAAGTGTGTACACTACAGTGATACCGCTGATATCAGGCAGTATATTAGCAGTCATAAAATGCCTACTCAAACTGTGAGGCAGGAACTGGTGAACTGTGATATAATCATATAAAGTAAATGCTAAATATGGCCCCAAATATGCTGCCAAAACACTTCAATTTCAGTTTAAACTCATTATGCTTATTTGTACTATACAGTGCACACCAAACTCACACAGTGCTAGAATATAAAATATAGATATTACCCCTGTGTAGACTACCCTGTAATTAGCTATCTTTGGTAAGCCCAGTCATTTCCTTTCATTTAGGCAGGGTAAATAGAGCAATAAATTCACTTAATTTACAGTAACAAAATACAGGTCTTTAAAAAGAACAAAACAAAAAACATGAGAAAACTTGGTGCGCTCCATTGGGGAAATTCTGGACTTCAGCTGCGAGCTATGCATCAAAGGTCAGTAGCCAATTAGCAGCAAGGAGAAATAAATAATGTTCTCGGATTGGCTACCTCCGGCCTCTGAGTGCAGCAGTATCTCACCATCCCAAGGCCCATGTTGCTTTCTGCCCTTGATCAATGGCAAAAAGGCTGCATTCAGGGTTGGAATTAGGTGGCACTTTGAGGTTGGGTTGCAAAGTATATCATGTCTCTTTTCATCTACACTGGACATGTGAAAAGAGGTGTGAATTAAAGTTATGTGATCACCTATTTGATGAGGGAGACTAATTGAGTGAAAGCTCTGTGGCTGATGATCTTTAAAGGTCATAAACTTCATAGCTAGTATGTTCATACGCCGAACCAATTTACAACCATATTTTTTTATTCAGCAACACTGATCAAATCTGTCAGGGACAAATACAATTCTTAACTGACTTTTCTGATTTTAAGCAAGGTTTTACCCTTTATGTTTGAAATGATCAAACCACTTCACACCACAACCTGCATGATGCAACCCAAGGAAAATGTGTTGTTTCACTCCTTGGCCCCAGAGCCTTGTGGAATACTAAAAACATGCTCATTCGTTGACACTGTGAAGTTGTCTTCAGTACAGGTTTGTAACATAGATTACTGGACAGGTGGCTTTCATGTTAACAAGGCTTGATATGGTGATTAATAAAATTGAGACATTGGTCTAAGATAAGCCTCCCTCTACTCCAGTGGGACCTCTGATTGAGGGAACTCCAGCAAGAGCATCTGCACCTCAAAATCTTTTCAAGCAGATCAGACACTACTATTTTTTGTCTGCACACCTACACTGAATACAAAATACACCAATCGTTATGCTTTATGTTGCTGAGTACCTGAAAGAAGGAGCTTTCACACAGTATGTCATGGCAGATGTCCAAGTGGCCCTGGGGGGCACTTTGGGACCCTTCTGGCTGAGGCTGGCTGTCAGGAGTGGGCACACTCAGCTGTCTTGCCTGGGCGAATGACTGGAGATAATGTGTTGCTACAGTCCAAAACTGCAAATCAGACTCGTCTCCAAACAGACTAAGACAGAATAAAAAGCCACAGTTTAGCTGAGATTTTTAACAAAGGGTGTACATAAAGCAATTTGCTTAAGTGTCAGGCACTGCTGTTATCTGAAAATTACAGTTGTACTGAGTACGATATTATGTGCAATATTTTTTCTAACTAATTTGCCATGGGAGGTGCACTCTCATTTACTCTGGAGTGCCCCTGGATAAAAAATGTTTCCAACAAGAGCCACAATCAAGGAAATGGGATGCAACTACATGCATCATTCACTCCATATTATTAATAATATTTCTTGATTGATATTTTCATATAAATAACAATATAAAGGGTAGTATTTCACTGAGATGCAAGTATATTACTCTTTAACTTGTCTATCATGCTTGCATGAGACCTCTGTTGCTAAGATACCTTTATTACGAAATGTTAAATGGTTAAAATGGCAGGCATTGCTTAAAGCACTGAATTTTCATTTCATCTCAATAAATGAGTCTGAAAGAAAGGAAAAATTGAGAAGTCAACACAGTTCTCAGATTTTTTTTATGCATATTAAGTTGCCCCAATGAACTGACATATGGTTTAGCTATCAATTACTCAATTAACAATTACTTTTACTGGTCTGTTCATTAACACATACTCACCGTGACACAAGGAGGCAGCGCTGAAGCAGACTGAGCTCCGGGTCTTGGAGTACACTTTTGATATCGCTGAGAATACGCAAGACAAATCATATGTGAAGAAAGAGAAAAAAGGAAAGAAAAAAATAAAACCTTACAGCCAAGACTCAGAACGGTAAAACCAAATCAGATCAAATAATTTTTCCCCAACTGTTCATCTCTAATGATAAAGCTCACATTACATCCAACATGTACAAGGCTGAGAGTGTAAAAAAAAAAAAAAATGAATGAACGATATAAGACCGCTGCTATATTTATAGACCCAAATACAGGGAAAGAAAACAACCTGGGCATCAGGCGGCTTTATTTGACACAAAGGAGACGCAGTGCTGGCTGCTTTGGATGACAGACTATAGCCCATTACTCACTTAGACAGAGAGTTCAGCTGCTCCTGAACCAGTCCTTTGATTTCATCCTTCTCATGGTAGTCCCTGAAATGTACAAAGAACATTTAGTACATTTACTGACACAAAAAGTTCCTGAAGCACTGAACTATAGGGGTACATGGCCTGGTAGTGATATTGGTCATGATTAGAGCCATCCATATTCATTACATTAATAAATGTATAATCTACTGATAATTCAGTAGGAGAACATGCAAACACCACAGACACTCAAGACACGGATTCAGTGTGAAGCAACAGTGCTTCTACAGATTATTTTGATGCCTAATTATATTAGCAGAACTGGACAAACAAAATTGATTTTACCATTTTCTCGTCAATTTTCTCATGTCAAAATCTTCCCACAAGCTGGGTTTCCCCATCACATAAAACAAGTTGTTAGGGTGGAACGTAGCTTGTGCTACCTTGGAGCACCTGAAGCCCTAGGTATAACTCAATGGTCATATTCCCAACCTGACTGTAGCACCATGGAAATGCTTAGGACACTTGAAAGCAAAAAAGGGGCTATGTTGCTATTTCTCAATACACAAAACATCTAATTAATGTAATTCTGTAATTGCAGTCTATGTATATTGTGGAACAATAATTGTTAACTGTCATGGCAATAGTGAGTAAGATGGTTCGACTATAACTAAGATGTCAGAATACTGCAAGATTCATTTGAATGGTTCTCTATTACAAAAAAAATGTGTAAATGTAAAGTTTCATTTTGACATACATGACTACATAACTAAATAACCACACACAGTGTGAACAGCACAAAATTCTTCTTCTGCATTTAACCCATTCACAATGTGACACAGTGGGCAGCCAGGAACACAGCGGCCAGCAAGCAGTGTGCGGGGACGGTATCTTGCTCAAGTTCACCTCAGAGCTGACACTTTTGTTAAAGACAAGTTCACTCTGCAATAAATATCCAGGACATTCTTGCCACCAATAATTTTTTTAACTTTGAAAAAGTGGACTTGAAATGTTTTTCCTTATTTTATTTAATCCTTTCACGTTTCCTTATTTCATTTAATCTTTGGAACACTAAAGCCCAACAAAATAAAGAAAAACCATTTATACCGCTCATGCTTTTTAGACTCAGACCTGAAAAGGCTGGACCTTTAACCCATTTGAATGCAGCTTTGAAAACATTCTTAATTAATCAAATAAATCCTCAGGGTTACCTGATGATCAAGAGTGAAATGTTCTACACTTTTTAGAGACAGGATTTTCATGGTTTAAGCTAACTATTAAATTGTGTCACAGTGTGCATTTTATCAAATGTATGCCTCCTACGCTGAATTCACTTCAGAGGAGGAATAGGAAATAACAAAAAAGAGAAAATAATGTGTGGTGCCAGTGCTATATAAAAACATTTAATATAGTTTTACACTTGACTGATGTCCATAGTGAAGGTTCCAGACCAAGGCTGAAGGAGGAGGAAGGCTTTCAGAGTAAGAGCAGCACGGGGAAGTAGAAGGTATGGACACCACACTGGATCTGAGTACAGGAAAGGAAAGGTAAGTGAAAGATGCTGAGCAATCCCAGCCATTATTGCATTTAGCAGGGGCAGACAATTGTAAATTAGCAACTGTAAACACAGACAATTACTCAAAATATAATTACTTGCCCCTTATTCATTCCACTATTTTCAGCACATGTGCTAACGCATGTGACATCATTAGATGGGCATAGAATAGTGGATAAACCACAACCTCTTCCACACTGCCCAGGCATGAACTGCTCAACCAATAGGAGTCCTTGGGTTAGAAAACTACATTTTCACATAATTGCTTCTGGACATATATACACAAACTAGCACACATTACAATAAATGTCTGAATAAACTGGCTATAACATACAATAAGTTTTATGATCTTTGTACAAACATTTGTACAAACATTTTTTTTTAATGCTAAAAATATGTAGCAACCACTTATTGCCATTTGAATCAGCCAAAAGTTTATGATCAGTTCTTTAATCAGTTGGTCTGAGCAGTATTTGACAATATTTATCATGATAAATTACCTCACATATGTCTCAACATGTTTCTCTGAAACTTCCAATAAACTGACGGTAATTAAAGAATACTGGACAGCTGCCTGTTTCATTACAAACAGAGCAAAATTCGCATTATTTTACAGGATTCAGCATAGTTATGTGTGAAAAACAAATTATTAGAACTAATCATTAGTGTTACTTATTGACACTAGGCCTAGTTATCACTGTCAACCTAGAAGATAGAAGATAAGCAGTAGAACTACAAATGTTACTACAAACCTCATTTCCAAAAAAGTTGTGTCACTTTCCAAAAATGAAATAAAACCTAAAATCTGTAATCTGTTCATTTACTTGAACCTTTATTTAACAGGCCAAAGGACAAAGAAATGTGATGTTCACTGTTTTCACTGACAAAAATGCATTTGGCAAATATAGACACATTCAAATATTGATGTCTGAAACATAACCGAAAAAAGTTGGGACAGAGACAAGTTTAGAACTTGTTCACACCCCCTTTTGCTTTTATTACACTTCTTTTAATTATATCTTCCAGAAATTTTAATACGTTTTTTCGGTCTTATTTTGCCTCTATCCATGTGTTACTGGCATCAGTTTCTGAACTTTTTGTATACCAAATAGTATTACATTTGTCAGGGAAAACACTGAACTTCTTTTCTTTGTCCATTTGCCTGGTAGATAAAGTACATTTTACAAAAATCTGAGATTTTAGTTTTGGTGCATTTTTAGAAAGTGTGCAATCATTTCTGGAAATGGGGTTTGTACATGCAAGCTTAAGCCATTATGGTAATGATTGCAAACTATCCAGCTCAATCTAATAAACCTCACCAAATGTGGCACTTTGTCAGGCGAAATATACAGTTACTGATTTCTACACCCAAAAATAGGAGTAATAGTGTTATATTATAGTACTTAGTAATTAGTTTTCATGTAGCATCATTTCAGTTTGCTTGTAGAATGGGTGTGGTAATAATCATATTGCATCTAATGAACAACCTACCTTAAAACCTATTATAAAACTATGAAAGGGCTACAGCACATTATTAATTTGAGAAACTCAGTTCCATTCAGTAATCCTACAATGTACATACTTCCTTCTGGCTGATTAGCAGTTGCAAACCATGGGTGGATTTGGAGCTGCACCTGTTAGGTCCTGTTCATCCATCCTATAGCTGGCAGACTTCATAGCCATTTCCAGGACTCGTACACAGCCATCATCTGAAGCCAGCACCACCTTATCTGAGGTGCACCAATCAATGTCCAGTATTCGGTAACTGACGTTACGTCCCACTCTGATACTGCTAACCATCTGCACCTGCAAAAGTGTGTGCAATTAGTTCAATAGTCTCAACTCACTTCAATAGTTCACCCCGCCGTACTTTGAAAAACAAAGATTTGCATGTTCTCATGTGCATAATGCATAATTAGACCCATTTACTGTTCAGAGTAAAAGATGTGAAATTGCCTGACAACTGGAAAAAATCAGAAGCAGTATTTCAATGTGTTTAAAAGGCATCTGAATATTATGTTATTTTTGTCAGAAAAGAAACATGTCCAAAAATTATTTTTTTTGATAACATCCACAATCAGCACTGCTTTCTGGCCTTCAAAAAAGTTTCTTACAGAACATTGAAAGTCATCATTTATTTACTACACTGTAACAGAGAGACCATTTACTTGTCCTGTATATGTGTGTGTGTGTGTGTCTATGTGTGTGTGTGAGTGAGTGAGGACATATCCTCTAGAGGACATACGGTGCTGTAAAAAAGTATTTACCCCCTCATGATTTCTTATTGTTTTGCATGTTTGTCACACTTAAATGTTTCAGATTATCAAACTGATTTAAATATTAGACCAAGATAACCCAAGTAAACACAAAATGCTGTTTTTAAGTGATGATTTTACTTACGGCAGAATTGTTTTAATTTAGCAATACTGGAGGGTTTCCAAGCATTAACAGCATTTTAGGGTCATACCACAGCCTCTCAATTAGATTCAACTCCAGACTTGGACTAGTTCACTCCAAAACCTTCATTTTGTTGTTTAAGCCACTCAAAGGTTAACACACCTTAACATTACAAATTCTTGGCCACACATTCTACTTCAGAGATTTTTTAAAAACAGTAGAATTCATGTTTCCATCAATCACAGCAATTTCTCCAGGTCCTGAAGCAACGTAACAGTCCCAGGCAATCACACTATCACCACCATGTTTTACTGTTCTCATGATGTGCATTTTCTGAAAGCCATGTTATTTTATGCCAGATGTAATGGGGTGCACACCTCCTAAAAATTCAACTGTTGTTTTATCAGTTCACAAAATATTGTCCCAAAAGAAATAGGGATCATCAAGATGCTTTTGGGTGAGACAAGCTTTTGTGTCTTTTTGGTCAGCAGTGATTTTTGTCTTGAAATTAGTCATGCCTGCCATTTTTGCCCTGTCTCTTTCTTATGGTTGAGTCATAAACACTGACCTTAACTGAGGCAAGTACGGCCTGCAGTTCTTTAGATAATGTTCTGGGTTCTTTTATGAACTCTTGTATGAGTCGTTGCTGTGCTCTTTGCTGACCAACCTGACCAGGGTCATTAGCAGCAAAGCATGCCCATGCCAGAAAATCCACAGCTACTTTAAGGTCACTGGGGATGTACAGCGGATGTGGCAGGGCATCCAATCCATCAACAACTACATCTCCACCTGCCTGTGATATTGAGGCCTCCCTTCCAGATGCACTGAACAACTTCTATGCACTTTTTGAAGCCTAAAACCAAAAAAAAGTGAGGAAGTCGATCCTAACTCCCAACAACAAAGTGCTCTGACTGACTGTGGCAGATGTGAAGGAAACTCTGCTTAGATTAAAAAAGCTGAGGAAGTGCAGAACAGCTGGCAGATGTTCTCACAATCATCTTCAATATATCTTTGAGTACCATAGTAATTTCAAAGTGCTTCAAAATTCCCAATGCCAAAGAAATCACCAGTGTCCTTCACGTCGCACTCACACACACCATCATGAAGTGCTGCGAGTGGCTCATCAAGAGGCACATCAAGTCACAACTGCCTATCTCACTTGATTTCATAGATTTCAGTTCAGTATTCAAAACCATCATTCCTCAGCATCTGATTGGGAATCTGAGATTGCCGTGCCTAAACACCTCCCTCTGCCACTGGTTCCTAGACTTCCTGACTTGGAGACCACAGTATATCAGGAGTGGAAACAACATATCCAGCACCACTGCACTGAACCTAGGGCCTCCTACTGTTCACATTGCTGACCCCCATCTGTGCAACAATGCACAGCTCAAACCCCATCATCAAGTTCACAGATGACATGGCTGTGGCACATTTGATAATTGGGAACAACGAAGCAGCATATAGAGAGGAAGTGCAATGACTGATGGACTGGTATCAACAACCTTCCCCAGAAAGAGGAGAAAACAAAAGACATAGTTTGTTGACTTCAGGAGGGCACAAAATGATCACACTGAGCATCAGAGGCTCCTCAGTGTAGATCATCCAGAACACTAAGTTCCTTCCTGTTTACATCACAGCGAAACTCATGTGAACCCTCAACACCAGCTCCATTACCAAGAAACCCCAGCAGGACCTCGACTTCCAGCAGAGATTGTGGAGAGCGCACCTTCTACCCCCTCAATGTTCTACAGAGGGACTATAGAGCGCATTCTCTCTAGCTGCATCACAGCCTGGTATGGGGACTGCAACATTTCAGACACCAAGACCCTACAGAGGATTGTGATGTGAAGATCATTGGGGTCTCTCTCCCAACGGTCATAGACCTTTACACCACACAAACTGCATCCACAAAGCCAATTACATTGCGGACGACCCAACTCAACCATCACACACTATTTTCCCTCCTCCCATCTGAAAAGAGGTTCTGTAGCATACGGGCCTCCACTACCAGGCCCGTATGCTAGAGATTTTTTCCTCAGGCCATCAGACGACTCAACTGGAGCTAAAGCACAGCCCAGCTTTTTCATGACCTATTCCCTTAGTACAGATGTTTTTGATCCCTTTGTGATCACTCTGTGCAGCTTCATAATAGTGCTCCTTTCCATAAAGGTAATGTGGTGAATGTTATATGATTATTGGAAATAAAATCATTCCAACATGGAACCGTGGTAATAAAAATAACACCAGCTACAAGGATGCACAAGCAGATACAAAGCAGGTATTTCTATTAAAGTTGAATACATGGGGACATATAATTTTTTGGCATAAGCATTGACTGCATTAAATATTTAACATCTTGTAAATGACAAATGTTGGGATTTGGGGAAAAAAAATCTAGAACAGGCCATAGACAAATTTTCTGTCACATTGCTGGAAAATTGGGAGGTCTTCATATGAAAAAAACATTTTGATGGAGTTTTCAGGGTGCTACAAAATCTGCAATTGGTTTTATAACTACAATTGTTCTGCTCCCCTAATCTAATACTGAAAGGGCTGTATTTGCAATCATAACCCGCTCCTGCTTCTAATTACGTAACACTTCTGCCCTAAGGTGAGCCTTGAGGTAAAGATACAGTGTGAGGCAAAAGAAAGAGATACCAAAAAGGGATTCCCAGCAAAACTAAAAACATATTACAATGACATCCAACCTCAAACAAGCTGGAATGTGCAAATATATACTGCAAAGCTTTTAGGCCTCTGAAATAAAGGGCTCTCTCAGATCTAGTTTTACTACCAAGAGAAAAGAGCAATAAATATCCTCAACCCAAGGGACACAGCCCTTCTTACTAAGCTTAATGCAGCAGGAAAACTGCCTTTGTTGCAGGGAGAGCAACATTACATACAACACTATATGATACAATATACAGTGTCACTAGAAACAATTCACATCCATTCACTTTTTCAAAGCATTTTTACTTTACAGACTTATTCTTAAATATTTGAGTGGAGTTTTGTAAATCTGCATAAAAAGGGGTCCATTATTGTAAAGAGAAATCATCTTCACACACTAGTGATGAGCACGTCATCCCGTGGGTGTGACTGGTTTTAGTGCAGATATTTTTTAAATATCGTGGGTCCTATAAAGCACTGTATTTGGCTGTATAAGGCCTTGGTCAGAGAGGTGATCAAGAATCCAATAGTCATTAAGATGGAGCCCCAGCAATCTCTTGTGGAGATAGAAGAACCAATGCACAGTCAATGCACTTCTACAATCAGGCCTTGGTAAAGAGGCCACCCGGAAGCCAATCTGCGTTCTGCATGGAGACCTGCACAAATTGTAAATCAGAGTTAAAGTACAGTCCCTGTACCAGCGTTCTGCATGGAGACCTGCAGAACCTGCAAGTCAGAGTTAAAGAACAGTAACAGTACCTCTGTTATGCATGGAGACTTGCACAACCTGCAAGTCAGAGTTAAAGTACAGTAACAGTACCGGCGTTCTGCACGGTGTCTGAAACGGAATAGCTAGCTAACATGCTAATGCTAGCACTGCAAGGAGTCGTCCAATCCAGAGGATGCTGGCACCACGGCTAAAACTGTTCCCACTTTCTTTTGTGTTTAAATTTACCAGAACACTCAAGGTATCAGCCTCTGTTTTGTTTAGTTTACTTGTCATGTTGACATTGTTAATATTATGTTAATAATACAGAGAACCTATGTTATCCGCTGCATGTGTGTGACATCATCCTGACTAGTCGACTCGATTTCAACTATCTTGATGGATTAGTCAAAAAAATCTGAAGTGGTTAATGTATGTAGTGACACGAAACAAAGTTCCTCTTTTATCACTAACAATACACATTTAAAAGAACAATATGTGTCCAAAGTGCAGATAGTGGGTTTTAAACAAGAGACAATATAAAAAATAAAAAAATCAATTATGTGAATAAGTGCGTTTAAGCAGTTGTCAGAAACTGTATGTGTAGAGAAGTCAGACAGCTTGCCGTATGAAGCTACACCAAAGTCTTGACTGGAGGTTACGGTACATCATGTTTAATGGCAAAGTCGCAGTCGTCTTTGGGGGAGGGGCCAGTGCGAAGCGCTATAATAGCAGCAGGAACAATGAACAATGCACCTGGCGCATAGTTCAAATGGGTTATCCTAGTTGAGTAAATTAGTCATAGGTGTGTCTTGGGCGTAGCATGCAATAAACCAATCAGAGTTCACACTCTCACTCCCTTTA
>JBBKCR010173635.1:0-12489 GCA_037577295.1 Ladigesia roloffi | reverse complement strand
ATTTTTTACTGTCAAGAACAATTGTATATATACAATGACAACAACTGGAGATTTAAAAACCACAGAATCAGAGAGGGACTGAAACAGCAACCCATGTGGCATTCTAACATTAAACAAGCACCAACAGTGTATTTCTACCTCATTCTTGTTTTCTAAGTAATTACATTTTAAACGTATCTGTCCCAATTATACACACATGTTTGCCCTTTATAACCATTCTACAACAACCTTTCCCAACACAGCGGTCCATTCCTTAAAACATAGGGATCCTGATGACTTCCAACATCTGAGCAGAATCCAGTGAACCCTGCAGCCTATAAACAGAAGCATTGAAGGAATCACTGAAGGCTGTGTCTGTGCAGGCTTTAGGGGAACATGTAGTAGGTTAAGATTTACAATTTATGATTCCTAGCTCATTCATGTCTCTTCCAGCGGAGGTGTGGTGGTGGGGGTATGAGGAAGTGTGTGTTAGGGCCGGCAGCAGCTGTGTGTGAGCGAGTGCAGACAGAAGAAACAGGAAGACGGATCGCCAGTGGCCAGCATGACTTCCCGTGTAGGCCTGAAGTGGAGAGGAGGCCCGAGGGAGACTGGACTAATCACAGCAATCAGCATCATTACAGCTGCTTAAACCACCCAGAGCGAGCAAGGGAGAGAGAGAGAGAGAGAGAGAGAGGTTAACAGTGAACGCATGAAGGCTATAGTGAAGGTTTCCTTTGAAGATGTGGACATGAAGTGAGTCCGTGGGTTTATTTGGGCTTGGCAGAGAGGGCAGCTGTTGTGAAGTGGAGCTTACTCCACCAGGGAAATCGCAGGAAGCTCACACACATCCCCACTCAGCACAACAGGAAGCGCTCGTATTTTTACCCTTGTGTCGTAATGTGCACAGGTTCTGGAAAGCTTCCTGGAAGGACATCACTTTACAGATGGAAAGAATGGCAGTGTAAGTGCGCTGCTGGTCAGTGCGATAATGCCGCCCCCTGCGTCTCAATACCTTCGTTAACACGGCCTTACTCCCTTCCACTCATGACTCAGACCTGGCCACCTTCATTCTGCCTGCAGGAACTCTTTTCAACAGGAATGCTGAAATGTAACCTAATTCCAAATTTAGGGAACAGGATTTCAGATATCTGGAATGCTAATCAGCATTTCATGTACGTAATTGTGTACTTCCAACCACAGACTAAGAAAAGTTGAAGAAAATATAATAGTTAAGGCCTCACTCTCTTCATGCCTCGGAAGTGTGCACCAGCATTCCATAAGTGCCCTCTCACAGAAAGGAAGACTATTTTCAGCAGGAAGGCCAAATAATTCTCAATTTATGATTGAGGATTTTTTATGATTACTGAAAAAAAATGAAGAAAAAGCCGTACAGCTTTAACTAGGAATTTATGCTCGTAAGATCAGAGTGGTTCTTCAGTTGTTTTGTCCCATCAGCATGGCTGCACAAACAATTAAGAGGAGTAAATCATGTCTTCATTTCAGCAACATACAGTCTATAATTATCAGACCATGAACACAGAACTTAAATTGTTAAACTGACTAGCTGGTTGCTAACTTTTATTGGGGCATATGTCTTTTTTCTCAGTAGTCCCAGTAGTTTTCTCAAGTGCTCCTATCAGCAGGAGAGTTTTATTTCAGTCCCTGATGTGTGTTAAACTGTTCAATGATGTTGCATTAGCAGCAGTTCTGAAATAATAAGTATTGTCATGCCCCTTATTCCTCTGGCTTATGAACCACTTTCGCTGCTATTTTCAGATTGGAAAAGGATCCTTCACTCTTATAATGCAACGGATAAGCTCTTGAGTTAAGACGGAGTCTGGGATTCCCCAAGAGGAAATGGTGAGCATAAGCTGATGCGGATACGGGTAAAACAGGACTGAAACAAAGGGCCTGTGACCTGTTTGGTCTTACACACACACACACACACACACACACACACACATGCACACACACACACACACACACACACACACACTCACACAGAAACACACCTCTAAACTATGTGAACATGGCATATTCAGCAATAATGTTTGATGTAAGTCCATGTTAGCCGAGTTCACAATCTGATAATCACGGTCTTCAGTATGACCTAGATGTGACCTGCCTTCTGTATAAAAAGATATTGTGTGTGTGTATGTGTGTGTGTGTGTGTGTGTGTGTGTGTGCATGTGTGTAAGTAATTTCTCACTGTAATGGGCCTGTGTGTGTCCTGGTGCACTGGGTCAGCCTCTGTCAGAGCAAATGACTGACTTTTCTCTGTGTGTCAGTTTGATGAGTGAGAGGAAGAGGGGCTAATTGAGCTCTGAAGTAGTGCAGCTTGAGAGAGGAGTGTTAAGGCCTGGCTGCACTACAGGAAAGAACTAACAAGGGGAGATCCAGAGACAACACACACACACACACATACACACACACACTCAGTTTTTCCAAGCCTTTTCTTTTAAAAAAGAGCAAATGGACAAATCATTACCTGTTAATTTTAATCACAAGTTAAACTTGCTTTTGCTATTTTCTATTAAGTACAGATACCAGCGAATACACATGAATGCGATTTTCCCTGGAATTTCATCAGAACAGCATTTGCATTGTTAACAATGCATCTGGATTGCATGTTACTCAGCAATTCAGTATTTAACAAGTCCAGTGTATGAAAAATCTACTTTATATTACTGCACTCTGTACAAGGTTTTTTTTAATGAACTCCATCTGCATTCAATGGATGAATACTGCACATTAATATATTTTACTGGAACCAGGTTTAGAAAATCTCATAGAACCCTTTTAGAGTCTGGCTTGAGTGGACGTGTATGGCAGATTCAAATACTTGCTGTTTTACTGGAGAGAAAATTGGTGCATCCTGAACATTTTGGGCTTCACTGCGAGTGAATCCTAAGCGATTTTGCATATGAAAACCATCTCAACATTTATTGGCCTGCAGGATTTTACAGAGGATATCCCTCCTGGAAGGTCTGCTTCTGCATGTGAGGATTGGTGGAGCTCCAGAGGAGAACTGTGCAGAGTGGCACAGTCATACTGGACCAGGGAACAGCCTTCTCTTTGGTGGCATCTCTCCAATTTAAAACTGCCTTCAAAAGTAGCATCTGCTCAAGATCTCTGCACTGGGAGTTGAACAGCTCCATGTGAGACTAAGATCAATATGCATATGCCAAGCATCAGTTCAAGTGGTATAAAATGTGTCACCCACTGGCGTATAGTTGCCTAAACTGTCTACTCTAATATTATCATTATCCTTCACTAGCCCAAACATTGAAAAATGGCCCAGACCATTATTCCTCCTCCACCAAATTTTACAGTTGGCACCATCCAGTAGGCAGCATTTTTCTGGCATCCATCATAATGCTTGTAGTTCACATACAGTTGACTAGGGGAGACAGAAACTTCACAGATTGACTTGTATTGACCCTGGTATCCTATGACTGTGGCACATTTAAAGACACTGAGCTCTTTTGTGTATGGAGAAGAACAAATAAAAACTGCACCGAAAAGATATAAATACAATTTGGCCGTAACCAAAGTGTCTTTGTTACCATTTTCAGCCCGAAAATTTTCGTGGCCATTTCAATGCATCCCTAATAAAAACATTTAGAATTTTGAATAAAAACATTATTTTGAACAATTATGATGAAGACATAAAATTCTTTGTTTTTAGGTTGTTGGCATCAGTGCTTCAGACACACACACACCTACACCTACAAACACACACACACACACACACATATACATTTTTGTCCAGCACAGGGCCACATAGTCATAAAGCAGTGACATCATCTAATGTCACTGAATGGAATGTCTGTGTCTGTGTGTATACTGGAGTGTGTGTGTGTGGTTGTGTGTGCGTGTGTGTGTGTGTTTGAGTGTGTGCATAGGAGAGGAAATGTGTGTTTGTTGGGGGCTGTAGTGTGTTTCCTGTGTAAGAGTGTGTAATCAGACCGGTTGTGGAAATGTTCCGGGCCGGATCTGACCCGGTTCAGGCCTGCCACTATAGACAAGAGTGATAACTGCTCCTCACTGGAAAAGAAAGCACACACCACAGATTCCAGGTTATACACACATGTAATAGTCGGGGCAAATTTCACATCTTAAGTCTTAATGATTTGTAGGAACCTCAAATGAAATTTGTCTGTTAATATGTATGTTTAGTTTTGTAATTTGAAATTTTCAACCTGCCATTTATGGCTATTTCATCTGCCTTTTTGCATCTAACTCTTTAGAATACCAGGTTTATAATATATAAAAGTTTCTATTTTTGTAATTATTGATATCAATGCAAATAGTCTGTGCCAAAAATGTTATACTCAGGTTACAGGACTGTTTTCAAGGTCTGCACATAATGTAGCTAAAATAGTGGCCACCCTTCAACAGGTTTAGTCATCAAATACCCGCGTGATTTGATGTCTATACACAGTAAGCCTGCCTCACATACATCACATCTGCATTTACTGAGTAAATGTAGAGTGGTTTGTCTCCATTTGGCACCTACACTACCAGTCAAATATTTGGACCCACCTTCTCATTAAAAATTTCCTGTGTTTTTATTACTGGTTATATTGAAGATTAATATTAAACACATCACTAATTGCTCTGATGACAGTTCTTGCTCTTGGCATTTTCTTCAATCAGATAATGAGGAATCGACCTGTAATGGTATTTAATTAACAGGTGATCATCGTCATTAGTGGAATTTCTAGCCTTCTTAATGTGTTTGGGAGCATCAGTGGTGATGGTCGGTTTGGTACACTGTTAGTGATCCTTTTCCACTGTGGTTCTAAACCACATTATGGCAGGAACCACTTAACTAGTAAAAACAAAACAATATTCATCAGTACCTTCTTGTTTGTTTAACTCTTCTTTTGTTTACTGCATAATTCCATGTGTTCCTTCATCATTTTGTTTGTTTTCAATGTAGAAAATAATAAAACCAAGGAAAAAATTTGAATGAGAAGGTGTGTCCAGTCTTTTGACTGTTAGGGTATGATGTTTCATCTAGCCTACACGATATGTACGGTGCTGCATCTAAAGGGCCGTGGTAGAGCCTTTTTATGGGTGACAAACAGCAAAGAAGTAAAATAAGCAAAATAAGTAAAAGTCAAAACTAAATAAATGATTAAATAAAAAATGGTAATTTTTCAAAAGAACATGTTCAATACATCATGAGAGCAAATTACTTGTGAACAGTGTTTTAAACTATTAAACATTTATGTATGTTGCACTTCATACTTTGATGGCAGCTCTACCGGTCTGAATAGTTCTTCTGTGCTTTATCCAAAGAGAGAACACTACTCGTATTTTACATTTTAGATTTTTCTTATGCTTATGTGTTATTTTCTTTCAGATTGTCTGTAGTGTTTTTGCAAATGTGCGATTTGGAACGTGTTTCTACAGTGTTGTGATCAGATGTACAATTCCCATAAAGCAACCAGCAATACCCAAACAAGCAGTCAGCGAAAACCTAGAAATCACGCTGAACAATCACATCACAGTCACATCACAGTCACATTCTCTTAAGAAAACACCTTCAGAGTCTTCATACAAACTCTATAATTACTATTAATATTATATATATATATTGTGGTGCAGTGGTTTGTGCAGTCACCTCACAGCAGAAAGGTCCGAGGTTTGCTTCCCAGCTGGGCTGGGCTGGGTCCTTTCTGCCCTGACATGCTCATCAGGTGGACTGGAGATTCAGCCCCTAGTTGTGAATATATTTGTGTGCCTGCCCTGCAATGGACTGTCAACCTGTCCAGGGGGGTTGTCAGTCCTCTGCCCCTGTGACCACTGGACTGGGATAGACCTCAGAACCCTCTGTGAGCGCCTCAGAAAATGAATAATAAAAATATGGTGCTGTTATCGCTGCTACACCAGTAGTTAGATGGAGATTGTTCAGCTGAGAGCATTTGCACTGTTTTAATAAACTGAGGCGACCAACACAGGCACTCTTCCTCACACTCACATACATGGATCAGCCTTAGGGTCTTCGTTCCTCTTTTTCAGTGAAAAAGTGATGGTGCACGCTGACCTGTGTTTGTTTACAAAAGCATTTCTGAGCATGAATGAAACTGAGTGAGTACTGTATGTGTGTAAGAACTGCATGTGTGGGTCTGTTTATCATTTTGTGAAGATCAAGTGTCCCCATCAGGGCAGGAATACCGGAAAGTGTGTTGAAGTGAGAACATATTGTTATCTACATAAGGTACGTTACTGTTTCCACCACAAACTCAACAAAAAAGCAGAAAGAATGTCTTTTGTTTGATGATGCTTGGGATTAGATTTAGATGTAAAATCGCTGAGATACGGCGCTACACACATCAATGGAATGTCCTCACAAAATTAAACACATGTGTGACTTTCAGGAAATATACAGTTATCCACTTAAAATAAAGTGTTACTTTTTATATCTTTCATTATGACTTACAATAGGACCGGTCACTGGGACATGCACACACACACACACACACACACACAGTCATACAGAGTGTGAGATATAGAGAAGCATTCATTTGTGAACACGCAGTGATGGGTTCAAGCGATCGAATGTTTTTCTGAATGTCTTCTTTTTATAGCCTCATACATGCGGACACAGTGCTGGCGGAGGCAGTATGTGGGACAGTGGCGGGTTTGTCATGCCTAAACTGCGCCGTCTCCCCCGCCCCTTGAGGGCCAATATGGATTCATATGAGAATCATGTGAGTAAACTGATGTTCCTCGCCTTTCCATTTGGATTGGCCCTTTTTTCAGGCCGGCACATAAAATGTCTTTGTTGCTGCGCACGCTCGAGTGTGTGTGGGGGGTGTGACAGTGTTGGTGGTTATCAAACAATTTTGCCATGGCATTTCTCTCTATTCATTGCTTTGTCTAATTACTGCAATATGGGAGCACAAGATCCACCACAAGTGCATTACTCACCATAGACTAAGCCTAGGCTCCTTACACATGATCTTAAACTGCCACACTGACACTAATATACTGGATTTGGTGCTTAGAGGCTGGGGATGACTAGTTTCCTGTAATAATCCAAATGAACTCATGAGGGAAATCATTAACGTATTAATAGGGATTCATTACATGATGAATCACGTTTGTAAGATTTGCATTATTATTTTTTCCAGCTTCCATTTATAATAAAATGTTTTTACACAAGAGGACAAAGTCCGAATGTGTGTCATCACTGTCAGAACAAAACCTTATTAGAATATGTGTCCCGACTCAATAAAACCAAACTGGCTGTTTAACACAGGGCAAAAACTGCAATGGAAGTTAATGTGGCAGGATTTATTTCTGTGGGTCTGTTTGTCAGTAAATTTTGATGCATTATTTAGACCAGCTGGTATTAATTATAATTTGGGAGACTGCAGCGGAAGGACACAAAAGATAGCTAGACAGACAGAAATGTTTCTTAAACCAAGAAGATGATGATATTGGTCCTTACAAATATGACCTCTGTAAATGCAATCTAGACAAATGTGATTCGACCTTCACTGTGTGTGTCCTTAGGGGAGCGTTGTTGGACCCTTTTCAACTGAGACAGTGTCCAATCTGAAGAAGCATATCTAGACCAAACACCATTCTCTTGAAGAAAAGCCAGAGGAGCCCTTCAAAGGAAAACAAGACTGCAGCTCCAGAAGTGTAGTTTCCATAAAACCACAGCCCAAGTGTGTCCTGAAACTCAAGTTAAAATGAACTATCTGACTTTTGGAGGTATTATCAAACAGTTACATTTTCAGAGTCTGAGCACAGGACATAGAAACAAGCACTTGGGGCCCAAAAGCTTGCCACACAACACGCCAAAGCAAATTATTATATTAAATCTCCTCAAATGTGATTCTGAGTAAAAGATTCAACCCTATCAAGACGTTACAAATAAGAAAAGTCTAGTAACTCTGACTTGTAATGGTCAAAAGTGACACAGTTTGATATGAAACTGTAAAAGAGGGCTCACAGGAGATAGAAACACTGTGTATGGTTTGTAGGAGCCTTAAGGCCATTTTCATTCAAACTGACACCATGAGACCCTCGACACATAAAGGCTGCCACTAATTACAGGCCAAATGCAATTAGCCAGACGAAGATCTAGGCGTTAGACCTTTAGCCCTGAAAGAAATAAGGCTTAATGGTAAGCAATGCTCAGGATGCTGCTTTAATGAGGTGGAGTGCTTGTACATTTAATTAATCCTCTCTTGGAGGGCAGAGTGTGTTTATGTGGGATGTGTTTGGTCATTTGAATATTAGCGTAAGGGAATTGCTTAGATTTTCACACACAGGCCTACCTGAGTCCCAAACTTCTGTTTCTAATATGGGTTAGATAAGGGCAGAATCAAAGTCAGTCTGTCCACAGGGAACATAAATTGATAAGTCATTGCAAAACCTAGTAGTCTAGTAATGTCTGACCACATTCATTCCACTGCACATGTACAGCTAGTACAATTTCTCATGGAGCCAGGAAACCTGGTGACTTATCAGTTCACTCACTGGCCATTTTACTGGAAATGCCTGCTTGCTTTTGGATAGTGAGAGACTTTAGATCCTCTGTGTTAGGCATTTCGCTCTCGGCAGTCACTTTCTGACCACAGAGCTGCTTGGTTGAGTGTTCTTTGGGTGGAGGGTTTACTCTTAGTCTGGTAGGGATGCTGATATGTGACCACTACTAAACTACTAAACACTACAACCACTATCATGTCAGTATCTCTACTTCGCCAAGGATAGTCCCCCACCAAAATAATTGGTTTGGTTTTGGTCCTGAGGTCAGATACTGACCAATGGTGAATGGGGAATAGGACGGGGGAAAAATGATCTAAATGGGAACCCTAGTTCTCATTTTCCACCTGAGACCCCTGGGACCATCATCACTCTAATCACACACTCTAATCTAGTACACTTATCTTACTTGATGCTTCACATGCTGCCTGATAAGAAACAAAGTTCTACCTTCCTGCACTCACAAACACACTCAGTGCCTACATGCATGCAGAACAGTGTGCAGCTGTACAGAGAACCTGTAAAATGGGATGTAGCCAATGAGTCAATGTGCAAGGTAGGTGTTTCTAAGAAAGTGGGCAGTCAGTACATGAACTTTGACTTTCCAAGTGTGTACTTTCCCCCTGTAATTATCTGGAGAAGCAAGTCTCTGCTCACACCCTGAGCATCTTTCAAAATGAAATGTGGGTGGAGCAAATTAGAAATGCGCTCCCTAGAAGCCACGGATGTAGCCTGGTTGCATTTATCATCTGTGTATTTTTGGCAACACTGAGGTTGGCCTGGCATGATCATGGGTCAGCCCCGAGGTTAAGGGTCTCAGAGGTGGCCAGTCAGCCCGAGGTGGGCTTTTAGCTCAGCCGCCCTCACTGGCATGGCTGGAAAGAACCGGAAACACCCAGCTGGTGTGCGTTAGCTAGCAGGGCTGAGGCATCTTACACCAATCAACGCTTTCTCATGGGAAACAAACCCATAGAGAGAGGGCAGCGGACCCCCCCTCAGATCTCTAGGGTTAATTCCGGGGTCAAAGTGCAGGGGTTGAGCCTCTCCACAATGCGACGGATTGTTGATACGAGTGCTACGAGAGGCTAGTGGGTAATTGTGTCGTGATGGTGGATGGGAAGTGAGCACCCAGCACTGTGTGGCCTGCACTTAGACACAGCACAGAAATCCTCGTATTACACTTCGACAGGCCTAAGACTGTGTGAAAGTTGACTGACATGGATCCGAATATAATGAAGGTTTTCACATAGGGAAGCCACAATATAAATGAAAAAAAACTGTAGAAATGCTCAGTAATTAGCTTACATTAGAAGTAAAATATGTTTTTACCTCCTTCAGAGATGCTTTTTATGTGGCAACAAAATACATCAGGAATTGTTAGAAGTTTTATTGAATACTATCAGAGCGAGATATGGTATTAACATCATATCCACTTAAAAACCTCTTATTTTCAAAGTGACAAATACAGTACCTAGGATAACAATAACATACGGTCCAGATCAACTATTTAATCTCTCTTTAATTAGAGTAGGTGCTCAGCAGCATGAACGGTTTTGTAACATGCAGATAACTGGTTTGATATTGTTGTCTGTGAAAGGCCTAGCACTGTAATATCACACTAACTTCTGTCACCCTGACATTCTCCGAGAACACACACACACACATTATTAACAAACAGGAACATGAGCGCAAACACTCCAAGCACAAGCTCATTGTTTGGAATGTGTCCTTATCAGCTATTCTAATCATTTCCCAGCTGTTTGTTTGGAATGGCTTTGTTTATTGCTGTTGTCTAAAGTGTGTTTGTGTGTGTGTAGGTGTGTGTGTGTGTGTGTGTGTGTGTGTGTATGTGTGTGAGTGTGTGAGCCCAGTGTTGAGAGGTTCAGCCCCACTGCCCTGATGTTGATTGACGAGCATGAGCTGGTTTGTCTCCTCTGGGACAGCTGAGCTTTGATAAGTGTCCTGTAGGTCACTCTCTCTCTCTCTCTCTCTCTCTCTCTCTCTCTCTCTCTCTCTCTCTCTCCCACTCATTCTGGGGTGTGGCTATTTGAGTAGCAATGCCCCCTCAAGCTTTGTTGGAGTTAACAAGACAGAGGTGTGTAAAGTCTGGAAAATGTCCATCTCTCTCTCTCTCTCTCTCTGTCTGTCTCTCTACCTGTTTGTGGTTCTTTTGTTGGTGGCTTGTGCCGCTCCTTCCCTCTGTAGGAGTGGTTGAAAGTTGAAAGAGTGCGAAGGCAGGTTTCTGACAATTGAGTCTCATTATGGAAGACAAATTAAGCACTTTCCTTGTTTATATGTGCCAGTGTTTTGCTTCCCTGGGCTGGGAATTCCTGCTGAAGTTAAAAGGATGCGGCTGAAATCTATCAGAGTGTGTTTATCTGCGGCTTCTGCTCAAATCCCCCTTAAGACCAGCCATGGCTGCAGAGCACAGAGGTGTCTTACCCAAGACGGGGAATTTCTTTTAAAGCCTCCTCTGATTTAACCAGTCACTCAAGCCCTTCATTTGCAGCAGATGTCTGCCTCTGCTTCACGTCACCTGTGTGAGTGTGTGTGTGTGTATGTATGTGTGTGTTTGGGTCAGAATCATAAATCTGAGTGTGTCCGGATGTTCAGGTACATACTTGTGTCACAGGAAGAAGATTAGGTATTAATGTCCCATCACTAATAGATGTGTGTGTGTGTGTGTGTGTGTGTGTATGTTACACAACATTTCCTGCATCCTTTGCACCTCTTGACAGCTAAGGCAGCAGGGGTCGCACCCTTTAGACTTATGTTTGCTTTGATCTACTCTTTTGTCCATTCACTCATTCAACTTGTCTATACTCTCTGTCTTTTTGCTCTTTTTCTCTCTCTCATTCACTATCTATCCCCCTTCAGACTCTCTTTTCATTTGTCTGTCTATCTTTTCCCCTCTCTCTTGTGTTTTCTTTCTTCTTCCACTCATTCTCTGTTAATTCCTTCATATTCTCCCTTTAACTCTTCCAAGGCTTCATTATTTGTCCCTCTTTCCCTCTTAGTCTCTCTCACTCGTTCATCTCATTCTGCTATCACTCTTTCTTTCTGTCTCCCTTCAGACTTTTTTATTTTATCCTCTTCTTCCCTATCTATCTTTTCCTCTATCTCTCTGTCTCCCATACACTTGATATTATTTCCCTTTCACTTTATTCAATTGCTCTTTGTCTTTATCTCTTCTGAGAGCCTCTTCTTCACTCTTTGCTCCTCTGTCGATCTTGCTTGCTCTTCTGACTGATACTTCTTTCTCCCTCTCTCCCTCTTTCTCTCCCTCTCTCTCTCTCTCTCTCTCTCTCTTTCTCTCTCCCTCTCTCTGTCTCTGTCTCTCTCTCTTCTCAACCCCTCCTTCTTTCTTCTTTCTCTGTGGTTCATCAGGCAATGTCAACAACACTCAGAAGTCGTAGGGTGACAGGTCAAAGGCCAACACCCCAGAGTGCTGCCCAGCATAGCCGTGTCAAGGAAGTGGACTGACTGGTGAGTGCTGTGTGCGCGAGTGTGTGTGTGTGTGTGTGTGTGTGTGTATGTATGCAAGTGTGTAACTGGCGACAGTGGAGTTTAAGCATCATTAGCGATCTGAAAACAATTAAGAGTCCCTTAAAGGGCCTTTGATTTCCCTAGAGTTTCTCATCAATACTTCCATGCTTCATTTCCACATTTACTCATTCATTTATTCCACTATCTATTATTCATTCACCTATTGACTCTGGGGTCCAGCTGTCTATCCGTGTGTGAGAACATCAAACGCAGCACATCGTACTAACCTGTCTTTTCTGTGGCAGTAAAATAATTCAGCAGAATTATCACTATAGGTAGATCAACTAAGAAAAAGTGCGTATCTCTAATGTATTTTAATATAAGTGAATTAAATGCATCATTGTATTACTGCATGTCTATGGACCTACATGTTTGGGTATATTGTGTGTGTGTGTGTGTGTGTGTGTGTGTGTGTGTGTGTGTGTGTGTGTGTGTGTGTGTGTGTGTGTGTGT
>JBBKCR010173620.1:0-15056 GCA_037577295.1 Ladigesia roloffi | reverse complement strand
CACACACACACACACACACACACACACACACACACACACACACACACACACACACACAAACACAAACACAAACACAGCATCACGCATCAAAACACAAATACTAAAGACAAAATTCTGTAAACCTACCCCCTCTTCTCTAAATGTATTCTGGTCATGTCATCTGTCTACCGTGAAGCGTTCTCTGACTACGTATTCCTGTGATCATGACTTAGATTTATAGAGTCAAATTTTCCATACCTGGAGTTTAAATTTAACATCCAAAATCTGGTTATTTTGCATCTATTTGTAGGTCACTGCCAGGGCACATGCTAATATACCCTAGATCCCATATCAAAGCAAAACTAAGCCTACCAGCCTATAGAATTATATATATTTATATACCGGAATTCAAATATTCATAAATGCCTTCCATACAGGGCAGCCAACCAATATTTACAGAATCAACTAAAAATAAAAAATAAAAAAGTTAAATTAGTTGGAACTCATGTGAAAATTATGGATAAAGACACACACAATTGTCACTTTAAGTGGACTTTAGGGGAAACACAAGAATACAAGAAAAATCTCAAATCTAGCTTAGTAAAAATCAATTATAAAATTACTTTTGAACAAAAATTGTTTCAGCCTACATTACAGATTGTCAGTATTGATGGTATTTACTATCTAAAAATGTATTACCAAAAAAATGCACCGCAAAGGCACAGACATCTGGCATCACTCAACAAAACATTACACACCGTTTTAAACAAATTCACCCATATGCCAATCATCTTGCCATCCCAAGTGCCTGCGGTTTTTAAGCCGTGGTGTTTTTGACATCAGCTGCAACCACAAATAAGCACACAAACACACACATGTCCTGAGGCAAGACAACCCATAGGACAGTCATGGGCTATGGTGAATACAGGCCAAGGATACAAGTTTACATTTGGTGACGTCGACTGTTCTGCAGTGACGTGGCTCACAAAACTATGCTACATTCCTTTTCCTTTTTTTGCATTGCATTCATGGTGGAAAAAAATACTTTTTTATATGTTCGTGACTTGGACTCGTCTACTACATAGCACGATTACAAACTGTGGGCCATCTGCTGTCATTTACTACCTGTCAGTTATTTTCCACCACATCCAGGGTATTCTAAAAATACTTAATCAAGTTTTTTTACCACAACCTATACTGGCTTTCCCCTAACACAAATTTAAGTATACAAATATTATTTACTTAGGTAAAACCTATCTGGTATATTGAACAACATCTGATGCACGCTTGAGTATGGTTTGACAAAAGATGTCAAAAGCTTAAGAGAACTTAAGACATAGCACAGAGTTTTTTTTACCCCACTTTTAACAGCTAAAATCTAACACTGATTTCTTCTTTCACTTAAATGGTGCAGAATTTGGCTACAGGCGAGAGACACTGTAGATTCTGCATTAAAACAAGATACAAGGACACAAATATAAATATATAACCATTTTTGTAAATATCCTCAAATGAGCTTCTGTGTTCTGTGTAAAAGCTGTGTGAGAACACTGACATGAGCAATATTCACATTGACCAGCAGGGGTCGTGATGTGACAAAATATCGGAGTAGTATTGCGCTACTCAACTACATGTCTTCAGCAGAGAGAAGACCCATCAAAGCACTTATGACACTCACACGAACCACACAAATGAAACGAAGAACTTTATAACTTTATAAGCAACTTTACACAAAACAAACACCGACATCAGGCTGTATTATTACAGTAATTTTCAGAACAGTTGGTGTAGGTGCTGGATGACTGTACGGCTGCATAATTAACCTGTAAGCACAGAAAGTAATCACACTTAGGGATGCAAATTAGAGCAATTTGCAGAAGCAGTGACATTTTCAAACTAAACACGTTAAGTCACAGAGTCATGAGCCACCACCTCATCTAATCACACAGAATAAATAACAAATCTGCTGCTTGTCATCCACCCTGTCCTAATATGATGCCAACACTGACAGCGGGAAGACAAGTGTAATTTTTACAATCAGACAACTGATTACATATAAAGCACAGTTTCTTCTTCAGGCCATATAGAAACAAAGTGATAAAAGCAAGGCCAGTGGAAAAGACTTCGCGATTTCATTTCCAAAGTCATTTCAGGAAAATTCATTTCAGTGTCATTTCAGGAAATGGCTGTGTTGAGAGAGCATTGGCAGTAGAAGTAATAGAACGCTCTGTTGGATCAATACACTTATAACCAGGCCATATCTCATACGAACTCCTCTGAGTGTGATCTCCCTATCTGGAAACACGTGGAGAGGCATTTTCCAGCTCCATAATGAGCAGTCTTATCAAAGTCAGGCACACAGGAATAATGCTCTGCAACTCCAGAATGCAGCGTCTGGTTAAATGTCACATTCAAATCCTCTCTGAGAGGCCATGGGTCACTTGAGGTCTGCTAAACCTCTCTGCTGATTGTAAACTGCACTGAGCTTCTGGTGAATTTAAGCCATTGTTAAAACCTTCAGGGCATTTTTACACAGCATTAGAGCTTCCATGTATGGTCGCGTCATGCAAACATGATTGGCAGGCAGTTTGGCCAATCACTCATCAGTCACTCATTAGAACATCTAAGAAAATTTCTACTTTAGGCAGCTAGCACTGTGTAATGGATTATTATTATTATTATAATACAGTTGCTACAAACCGGTAATACATTCTACAGTAATACATTCACATACACTTCTAACAGAGAGATAATTAACAAAATTATGTCAATATAGTTACTACAACTTGCTAAAAAACACTTTTTGGGTGATGCACTTAATTCTTGAATAAAGGAAACATTTGATAAATTTAGTTTTGGAGCAATTTATTTCTTTAAGGAAATAGTCAAAAAAAATATTTAAATATAAAAAAAGGGATTGTGGAGAAATAAAACATCAAGGAAACTGTGAGAAATAAATGAAGATAAAAAAGGCTTTGCATCTGTAATGGTGGGTGAACACTAGGGGTCACCCTTGTCCCCTCAAATTTTGTTTAGACCCCTAATCACACCAGAGCCTGATAAGTGCTTAGTAAAAGCAGCTGCTGGTGTGATTAGGGGCATTCAGGGTTTCGATAGGGGTTTGGTTGTGGCTTAGGAACCTTTTGTATATTTAGAGGGGTAGGGACCGACTTTAGGTGTTTGTTGGTCCACGTCACATTGGGGTCTTTTGTATGCACCGTCATTAAAAGCGCTCAGTTTGCTTTGTCTTATGTTTTGGCCCACGAGCTGCTTTGCTTTACATTGTGTTGATTTCAATAAAACATTCCTGATGAGATCAAACCTCCGCTCCTGCTTTTTTATGTGGAAGCCCCCCGGTCATGACAGCATCATCCCTGTCGTTTCAAATGTTCACATGGCTCCAATTGATATTAGGCCCTATCTTTCACTTAATGCAGCAGCATCGTTGTTGTTGTTGTAATATATTCACACAATAAGGGATTTCAGCAGCTGTTCTGTACTGTGAGTCTCTCTCCTGGAATTAACATCAGCACCTCACTGGGTTCTCTGCCCACAGCGAGGTAATGTGTTGAGCAGCTATGCTTTTCCTTTTTGCTTCTCCATCAGAATAAAGCATACTTGCAACTAAAAGCCCTACAGACAACATTAATATTTTAGCACACCTTCTACAGGAGAAGTTCAAGCATATCCTCTAGTCTGAGGCAAAACTACATGACTCTGAGCCATGAAGCTGGCGATACACTGCAGCAAATCACTTTCATGCCACAGTACTGGTTGGAAACGCAGCGCAACCTGGAATTAAGCCTATCCTTGTCAGGAGGCATGCTTCAAATACAAGTCAGGAGAAGTTTTTCCTCTGGAGGAATCCCAGAATACATGATACATATCAGATCAACTCCAGGCAATCCCATAATGAATCTCCAGAAAAAACACATAAGAAGCTATGCAGTACACCAGAACTACTCCGAACAAAAAGTTTTTATTTTTAAGCACTTCAAATAAACTATCCTCATATCCTTACAGCTGTCACAAAAAAGTGCTCTGGTAAAAAGCCTCAGTGACTGCCCTGGGTTCTAACATTATGAGCTAAAATTTTAACAAAGGTCATGCAGCTCAATCAGCCAATCAGAAAATATCTCTGGAGGCGATCCTCACTACCAGATACTCTGCATTGACAGCACATAAAAGTCTAGACTATAAATAAATAAGAAACAAAGTGCTAGCTTGAATTAGTATGAGACAAGCGAGAAAGTTACTGACATTACTTACAAAAGCAATGGCAAAGAAGGAAAATATGTGGACAAAAGTGCTGGTTCCATTATTTCCAACAATGACACAACAACAAAAAAAACTGAAAAACTCTGGAATTAATGTGGACAAGCAAGAGAAAAGAGAGAAGAGCATATATATATGTGAAGAGCTTCTGCTTGAGTTTTACTTTTATTAGATGGGTTCAGGCTTAACTTGTTATACCATTCAAAAGTTATCCTAGCAATCCAACTTACAACCTTTTAAATGCTGACACTGATCAGCAATTAAATGCCATTATTACATAATTTCCACCTGCCTAGGTCTAGGTAGGTCCCCCTTGTGCCCTCAGATCAGCCCTGATTCATCGAGACAAAGACTCTACAAGACCTGTAAAAGTGTGCTTTGGTATCTGACACTATGGCACCAAGCTGGTCCTGTAAGTTGTGAGGCTCACATTCATGAATAAGACTAGTTTGCACGCTCATTCCACAGATTCTCTGATTGAGACATGGAACAATTCTAAGCCAAGTCAACATGTTTATCATGTTTCACCCCAACATTTTTTTTTTCAATGTGACAGTGTCCGTTCTCCTGCTGAAAAATGTCACTGTTGACATGAAGTGGTGTAATGACCTGCAGTAGTGTTTAGGGTAAAAATCACTTTCTAATGAACTGACATTTTTCCAGTATTGCATTCAGGTGTCATCTCTTCCACAGAGATACCATTCATATGATGCAAATAAATATGTGATTCACGATACCAGGCAAATTTCTTCCATTACTCCATGCTCCAGTTTGAATGTTCACATTCCCATTTAAGGCTCTTTTGTCTGTGGACAGGGGTCAGCAAGTTGGTGGCAATGTAGCACCATTCGCAACAAACACTTGATATTCTGAAAACCTGGTAATATGGCCAGCATTAACTTTCAGCCATTTGTGCTACAGGAGCTCCTTTGTCTGATCAGACCAGATGGGCTAAACTTCGCTTCCCATGTGCATCAGTGAGCCTTGGACACCCATGGATCTATACCTGATTCACCTGTTGTTGAGCTCAGATCCTCAGACTCACCCATTTCTCCCGTGTCACATAAACTTGCACCACTCTGTGACCTATACACCTTCAAACAAATTAACCTTCAATTAAGTTTGTTTCTGAATGCTGTGGACCAATACTGAGGTTTACAAAAAGCTTGCGAAACTGACAGTGTTCAGGAAAACAGCTCCACTCTTTACAAAGGAAATGTACTTTCAAATAATTTGTCTAAATATTTTCAAGACAAGTGTTTCAGAGTTATATATTTACAAATCTGCGAAATATCACAGTGCAAATATTTATTCAGGCATATGTCTGCCACTGTTTTAAATGTTCTATACTAGATGGACAGATTTTCAAAGGCAAGAAACTGAACAGGCAAATAGTCTAAAAGAACTAAGTGGCTCTAAAAGGGTGAAAAGGAAGAGCTGCTCTGAGTCTCATCAGACAGGGCCCAGCTGCTGCACAAACAGAGCAGACAGCCATGTAAATGGCCTCAGAGGAGCTGCAGGCACCAAATCTGGCAGGCAAGAGAACTAGAACAAAGTAAATAAATTATAGTTTTGATTGAGTTTTAGATGCTGATTAATCACAGCAGTAAAGGCCAGTGGTACATTATCTCTGACTTACTGCTGTAAGAAAAAAGTTTGACAGCGCTGTGCAGAATGATCAGGATTCTTGTGTGAATGGTTCCTAAAACGAGACCCTCGCCTCAAAAATAACACAGATAATGGTAAATAAATGAAGCCTTAATTTATATACACAGATTCAATATTTATATATATTTAAGTCTAGACTAATGATATCTTGCTGTAGTCAAACCCTCAAGTCAATTCAAATCCTGCTCTTATGAAAACACATAATTTTAGTTAGATGCTCTTGACCAAAAAAAAAAGTTAAAATGCAGTAAGATTTAAACAAATAACATTTCTGAGAACCAGGGAAGAAAGTGTTGACCTGATGTACAGCAATAGTGCAAAAGGCCTAACTAATAACTCTAAATCAACTTTTAGACCAAACAAATTACTGAGAATAAATTCAGTCATGTTGTTACCCAAATTAAATTTCTAAAACATCAGTGGAGAAACACCTGAAACAGGTGAGAATGAGCATGCAGGTGACATTTCTTGCACCTGATTGTTGTTTTTATAAGAACATTTAAAGAGTGCTGATCATAGGAGGTTAGCATAAAGGAAACCATTGCTGAGTGAAAAAAACACTTCTGCTTAATAGAAATTTGAAAAGGAGTGACTAAATGGTTCACAGCACTACTGAAAAAAGTTATTTGAAATGATTTGGATTTCTGACTGAACACACACACAAAACTAGTTTGAACAAAACTTAACACATAGTATTTCTAAAAACTGTGTCTGTTTCTGTATTTACCTGTTTTTACCAAAGGATACCAAAAAAATGTACATGCATGATTAACAGTACAGTCTATAAAGAGGTAACATTGGTATTTATATTCTAGTAGTGCGGGAGATGGGTTTCAACTGTATAGTGTGGATACGAAGTTTCTTAAAGGGTAATGCATTATAATGATATTTGTGGTTAGGGCACTCGCTCTGCGATCACAAAGTTGTGGGTCGATCCCCTAGACCGCTAAGTACATCTGAGTTACCCTGAGTAAAGTACTGTCCCCACACACAGCTCCCGGTACACTCCCCACACACTGCTCCCCGGGCACAGAGTACATGATTGCCACTGCTTCACTTGGTGAATGGGTTGAAATGCAGAGGTTGAATTGTGTGCTGTTCACATGCAGTGGTGTGTTCACGTGTGACCGATTGATCACTTTCATTTTTAGAAATTCTGCCTCCCCCGCCCCTCCCCCATCACACGCTCAAGTTCAGGAGTAGATTTTTTGGGGGGAGGTGGGGGGATGGACGTTGTTTGCGCGCTGCATTATTGAATTTTACTCGAATATAGATACAAATGCAAATAATTTTCCCTTATAACAAATACAAATACAGATACAAATAGCGGCCATTCTGCACACCCCTAATATATATATATACATACATACTTATTTATATATATATATGCATAAATAAATCTATTTATTTATTTATTTATTGAAATTACTGGATTAGACTTTGGCACATGGTCAAATCCAAAACTCTGGATATTTAATTGCCTATGCAACTATTCAGTCCAATTAGGTAGGCTTTGAAAGAATAAAGCTGCAGCTGTAGATGCTGGCATTTTCTTGGAGTAGAGTAGACAGCTTTTGTGTTCCTGCCCTAACTAAAGAATAGTGATTAATCGAAGAAAGCCTCCTGCTCTCTCACTAGAGAAAGAGACATTTAAAATGTTCAAAGCAAAGACAATAGCATTGTTAAAAGTAACCCAGCACCACTGAACAGATCAAAACATTGCTAGAGAGCATTTTTAAACCACACTAGTTCAGAACACGGCTCTCGTGCTTACAGAGGAAAGGATGTGTGAAAATATGACTCTGGTTTTATTGAGTTAACCTGGCTTTCTGTTCATTTCCATGTTGATCACATTGTCCTGCTCATTAAATTTAAAGCCCCTAATGGCCTAACTCCAACATCTCTTGCCAATCTTGCTAGAGTTATAGGCCACACAGGCCATTCTGTTCAGCTGATTCTGGCTTAATCCACACTCCTAGCAACACTTTGAGCTCTTCTATAGCTCTTAAAGGGTGACAGAAAACAAAAGGAATGCGATGTGTATAGGTGTGCTCAAACACAGATTAAATTGTTCAGTCTGGCATATGCTTTGTGTGTGTAACTTTAATTTTGTTTCATTTAGCCCATGGCGTTTTCTCTTCAAGCATCTATTTGTTCTGTGTAAAGCATGTTGAAAACATTTTTATCGAAAGGAAAAGTGGTTATTATTTATTTAGTAGATTGTATTAAGCAAAGATATTCAAATTAAATTAATTTAGCTACAGAGGGGTTGCTTTTAAATAACTGGAATATAAAAACATGTACCTTTTTAATTAATTAGGGCTGTGGGGTTTGATTAAAGGAATATGCAGTGTAGGTTTTATTTTAACGATGTCTGAACCTCATTACTGTCCAAAAACATGCAGCTTTCTCTATGTCTCTGTCTCTGTCTCTCTCTCTCTCTCTCTCTCTCTCTCTCAGATCTATATAAGCATACACACAATGGCACAAACATTCATCACCTATGTTCCTCCCACTCACGATGCAGAGACTTAATACACACACACACACACACACACACACACACACACATCCCAGAACAGGATGAGACAAAGAGATTCTCCTTGCTCACAGCAGCAAACCGGCCATGGAACTAATCACAACAGCAGCATCACTAATCACAAACAGCTCCAGGCAATTATCTCCTCCAAAAAATGCAGCAGACCAGCAACTGCCACTCACTGCCATCCGGCTGACAGTGGCTCAGCTGAGCTCATGTGAGCAGTGCCTGAATAGTAGCTTGAGGCTTGAGGCTTGGTGCCAGAGAAAGTTCTGGAACATGATGTGAATGCAAATAGGAGAGAGTTCTGCAGTGGGACCTTTGCTCCTGCAGTAAAAGCAGCAGGCTCACTCTCACACACACACATATACAAAAGCAGTCAGTTTCACATATACACACTCATATACAGACAGCAGGCTGCACAAAATGGGCAAATGCTGTTCTGTGAATCAACTAAGGCTGGGCAATATGGCGTAAAATCTATATTGTGGTATAATTTGAAGCATGTGCAGTAATGATATATATTGGAATATATTCTTTTATTCTGTATATATATATATATTTATATATATATATATATATTCGTTTATTCTTATGTGTCTGTGTCAAAATGCTCACATACTGGAAACAATGCAGCAGAATAAAAAAAGGACAAAAAGCAATCATTAGAATATTTATTGTCCAAAACTTATTTTTAAAAATTACACATTTTTTCAAGTAGTCATTCAGTTCGGCATGTGTTTGCGGTTAGGTACCTCTTAACATGAATCAAATCGTATTCTGAAAGCTGCTTTTCTCCACTATATGATATCCTTATGATATCCTTACACAGGTACATTATAATAGCATGTGTATTACCAATCCACCATCGATTCTTTTTTTTTATTCATACGGAGTGCCTTTAGAAAATGCTTTTTCTTTCCACTTGACTGACTTGGTGCTTCTGGAGGGCTCAGTTTTTGGCTTTCTTATTTTTCCAAATCGTGCTTCATAAAACAAATGACTTGTATTCCCTCTCTTCACAACCAGACCTCATCCACAAGGACGTTTGAATCTTGTATAAATTAACGAAATCTGAACGAATGTTTTGTTGCATTTTGTATGTGTGCTTGATTGACTTCAGTGAGATGTTATACTGTTTAACTCCAGCATGCAGCCCAATGTGTAGTTTCGTGTATTCGCCTGTGGGACCAGTAACTATTCTCTCTAGATTGTTTATGTTGGCCATCTTGATTTGTAGTTCAACACTGAAAGCATCTTAGTTCTATACTGAAACAAAGTTTTATTCTATGTTAAAACTTCAACAAATCCTCCTGGTACTGTGCCGTAGGCTGGAGAGGATTTCGGCACCTCCTCCTCCCCTCCCCGTTTAAGCACCATGATTGCCGCCACTGCCATGCTTTCAACCAAAACTGGCGCAGCTCGATAACATCATCAACATGAGCTGTCGCGGTATGCCGGTATAGTCCAAATCTCTATGGGTTGGCCAAATTCATATCGCTTCTACTGTTTATACCACCCACTCTTAGAATCAACAATATGGCTAATTTTATTTCATTTTTAATTTTAAACCCACTGATTAATGTTTAATTCAAACTCAATATAGGCTTACCTGGAATTTATTTGCTGAATGGAGTCTTTCTGCAAAGGACCAAACCAACAACAATGTAAAACAAACAACTGTGTAGCCCTAGCACACACATGCACAAATACACACACTCACACACATACACACTCGCACAAACATGTGCTCACATGTAGACACTTGTGCAGAGCAGCTGCCACACACATTGTAGAAGCCATCTTTCATTAAATCACATAAATCACATATATTAATGAGATTTCATATACAGGTTTTTTTTTCCTGAAGCATCACTCTCTCCCTCAAGTCTTTGCAACACACTTTCTTCAAAAGCTCTCATGTCATTGGTTGTGGGATTGGCATCATTACAGATGGTTGCAGCATATCAATACTTGCTTCTTGTTTAGTAAGTACACTTTTGAGCCTGTCATATACTTACAGAAAACACTAATGCACAGACTGAAAACTCAATGTGTTTTTATTGAGATGCTGTCATGACAACCTTTAAAATACGTGATGCAGCAAGCATGTGGATTACATGCACTATGCAAGTAAATGGAGATTTCTACAGACTTGTGTGTGCTTAAAACTTTTAATAACCTAATCTACAATATGAATAAATTCATCTCATAAAAACAATAAACTGAAAATGATAAGGTACAGGGTTCCAAAGCTTTCATTAAGCTTATTTTTTGGGCTCTGGATTTCACCCAGAATTTACACCTTACTCAAAAGTTCTCCTAACTAATTTGTTTATTTTACCTTTCAGTCAGTTGAAATAAGGTGACACAGACATATGGATGTGGCTTACAACAGAATATGATCTGCTGTGAGCTATAAAGATGAACAGAATTTAAAACACTATTCTTGGCCAGGGCTGGTACTCATTGTGTACAACATGGATGTGGTTTGAGGAAAATTCTGCTTTTACAATTCTTGCAAAAATAATTTGTGCCTTTTGTCTGTTAGCAAAAGCAGAATTATTGTTTCAGTGACAATCTAACAAATCTGGGGTAACTGGTGTACTGTGCAAATACATTTTGTACATTTTTACTGATCTATTTTGTACAAAATTATACAAAAAGTGTCTAATGCTTAGATAATAAAGCTCATCCATATATATTTAAGAGCTAACACCTACATTCAATCTAAGTTTTCCAGTCCAGAGGATGCTGAAACGCTTCAGAGGAAAGCTTCTGACTGAAGAGAAATAAGAGCAGATCACTTATCTGCTTGTTAATTTCTTCTATAAAGATCTGAGCCCTTTGACTGCAGTTAAAGCCGAAGGCTAATGTTACATGGAACTTTAATAAAAGTTGCTCAATGTTGGACTGAGCAATGATGCCATCAAATGACTTGTCAGTTTGATTTCCATTGTATTGACAAGTCGATCTGAAAAAATCTGAATTCGTTAATGGTCTACTATTAATTAGGGCTGGGTTCAAATAATCGATTGACCGATTAATATTTTCTCCCAAAAAATATGATATCGATTCAAAAATTTGTGGATCAATCTTTTCCTGTTGACTATGCACACCTTCTCGTGACCGTGTTGATAGTTTTTTATTTCTTTAACCAGTTGTGGTCATTGTTGTTTCAATTTATATCCAAGCCAAACTAGAATTAACACAAAGAAATCTGTAAATAAATTGATATCGAATCAAACTGAATCTGATCGAGAATTGAATCGGATCATGACCTTGTGGAATCGGATCGATTCAGGAAATCAGCAACAATATCCAGCCATACTAATACTAATACTAATACTAATACTACTACTAATACTAACACTAATAATAACTGTTTCTAAATCAGCCAATAATCAGTCTTGAAAGACATGTCGGGACCATCATTCATATTAAGAGAAATTGCTATCCTTTATATATTATCAGAAATACAATACACTTAGAAAAGAGTAATATAGAGTAAGCCGTTTTAAAGGAAAGATTTAAAGGAAAGGGAATTCATGGAAAGATTGTAGTGTAGAGGTCTAGAGTTTGTAAGCTGCAGCAGTGAACTGTACTGAAAGTTATATTTGTGTAAACTGTAGCATAGTTGGTTCTGGCTGTGGTACAGAAATGATACACTAACTACAGGGGACCAGGAGCGTTCTGTGCTTGTTCTAAAGCAGAACGCTGCAGGCAAAGTGACACGCAGTGGGACAGAGCAGTAGAAAAACTTCCCTCCTTCCATCACATTGTGTCACTGATTCCAAAATAGAATTTTTTTCACAGAATATAATTACAAAAACAACACATACTCTCAGAGCCATGAGATCACAGTGAGAGTTTAAAGCTGAAACACTGATGGTCGTCTAAACACCTGCTCAGCAGTAGGATGCACTTACTGTTTTCCAGACATGCAGTGACAGAGTGTCCCAGGCCAAGAGAAAAGCAGTGAGTCAGGAAAAAATTCCCCCCACAAGAAATAAAAGGCTTATCGCACAGTTCTCACCTGAGATCAGGAGCCCTCCTCCATTCAATTAGTCCCAGAGAGCAAATGTCAATAACTTAATCAGCAAAAGGAAAATGATGGGATAATTAAGCTGGCTGTGACCAAGGTAACAGTGCTCATTAACTCTATTTTTTATTATCATTTTAATTATTTCTTACTCAAAGCTCACTGAAGCAAGCAGAGGAAATCTATCAAAAGCATGATTCCTACATTTCAGATCAGTGTCACCTAGGTATGGCCTAAAACTTGCGGTATGATTTGAAGCATGTGCAGTAATTATATATATTGTGATATATTGTTTTCTTACATATATATACACATATATACACACATACAAATATATAAATATACATGTGTGTCAAAATGACTGTTTCTGAACATACACACATACCAGATACATTGCAGCACATTAAACACTCTTCAAAAAAGAACATTTATTGTGCAAAACTTATTTTTAAAAATTACAAAACTTTTCAATGCATTTAAAAAATGTCTTTGTCATACATTTTGGGCATTGCAGTTTGGCTGAAGTGTTTGGGGTTGGTATCTCGTAACGTAATGCCCTCACACAGGTACACAGTAATGGCATTTGTAATATCAGTCCTCATCCGATAAGGAGTGCTTTAGAAAATGCTTCTAATATCAGTCTGTGTGTAGGGCCACCTTTTTCTTTCACCTTGGCTAACTGGGCGCTTGTGGAGGGTGCAGTTTTTCACATGCTTAGTTTAGCGTTGATAAATCAAATTCCTTTTATTCCCTCTCTTTGCTATTAGGCCTCGTCCACACAGATGTTTGAATCGTGGATAAATGAACACGCTCTGAAAGCCACAGGCGTTTTTATTGTGTTTTATATCTGTGGTTAACTGACATCAGGGAGGCTGCAGCCCGAAGTGTAGTTTTGTGTATTCACCTGTGGAGGCAGTAATTATTCTCTCTAGACTGTTTACAAGTCAGCCATCTTGATTTGTAGTTCTACAATGAAAGCATTGTAGTTCTATATTTAAAACAGTGTTAATTTTATTTGTTTAAACTTTCGATCGACATTATTGTTTTAAAAATCCTCCTGTTGTGGCGCCGTAGACTGGAGACGATTTCCGCAGAAATTTGATGCCTTACATACGCGCCGTGACCAAGCGTCGGACTGAATGCCATGTGGACGCCGGGATTCGCTCCAATAAGCAGAAAAACGCTCTGCGCTCAGTCCGTGCTCACCTGGCGCAACGAAAGGCAGAAAAACGCCCGACAGAGAGAGAGAATTTAATTTAGGAAGCACCTCCTCCTCCTCCCCCTGTGTTTAAGCTCCATGTTTTCAACCAAAACAGGCGTAGCTTGATAACATCAAAACGCGCCATCGGGGAAGGGTGGTGTAATCAAACTCTCTACCGTTTTCATATGGCATACCATTTATACCGCCCACTATAAGTTACACCCCTCTACAGTTTAAACGGAAAATAAATACAATTGACTAGTACACCAAATTAAAAGTAATACTTTGTGACTAAACTTGTGGACATTGGAGAAAAGGAATGTAGGAACAAGTGTTGGAGTGTGGGGGAAAATCTTGTAATGTAGTGCAAGCAGTACTGGAGTCTAGCCTACTTTCCATTCCTGTGCTGGAATAAGTAATCTGGCTGTCCAGAAAACTAGGAACAACTCAGCAAAATCAGGCCATGAAAAAGCATTTAATCATCTGCATCATACATTAGTAACATTAGTTTTTTGCATTAGTATCAGATATTAAAACCTTCAGTACTTTGGCAGGTTCTTATTGTTTTGATACAATTAAACAAACTTTCTTAATGGAAATGTGGTTTCCTTTTCCTTTTCATTTTTCATGTGTATATTTTCTCCCTGATCCTCTCATGGAATTTGTGGGGTTTTATGCTTCAATATCAATCATTAATTCATTTTCCATGATCATTTTCTGACCCCTCAGTATCCCTAAGATTGAAAGCTACTGTGCTGCTGAGACTAATATATGTTATAAAACCACTAGGTAGAATGCCTCTTGTATTTGTTAGTTCTGAAAAAAAAACAACGTATATTCCGGGTGAATGGCCAGAGCTAAACTGTTTGTGTGAATAAGTCGATGTAAGTAAATTGGTTACTTTTGCAGCCTAGATTCCATGCACCATTTGGACTGAGGAGACAAAGGTACATTTAAAAGTTTTAAGAATGTCTATATACTAAACCAAATTATTTTATTGCAAACAAAACTGATCCATTTTAATAATGTTTTGCATAATATCAGATTCTAAATTTGGACAAGCAGAGATTGTGTTAAATTACCTCGGAAAAAATCTAACATTGAAAGCATAGCTCTGAATATGTAACATAACAGGGTGAGTTAAGGGCAACAGTGCTACCTGTGTGTGTGTTTGTGTGTAAGAGAGAGGGGAACAGCATCTGTTTAGCTGTCCATGTTTACTGGTAGGACAGGCACAGCAAAGGGGTAACATGAACTCTCTCTCTCTCTCTCTCTCTCTCTCTCTCTCTTTCACTCTCTCTCACTCTCTCTCACTCTCTATCACTCTCTCTCACTCTCTCTCACTCTCTCTC
>JBBKCR010173612.1:0-15057 GCA_037577295.1 Ladigesia roloffi | reverse complement strand
TCAGCACATCCATAAATCTCCTTTTGGGTCTTCCTCTCAGCCTCCTGCCTGGTGGCTCCAACTGCAGCATCCTTCTGTAATAAAAGACTTGCATGAAGGAACTAAAAAAATACATTTTTACATCTGAGTACCCAGCAACTGCCATGCGTCCCTCGTTTGCAAGCCATGACAGTCGTAGAAATAATTTTTAGGAGAGTTTTAGGAAAATTCTCTGAGTGGGCAAAGAACTAGAAAGCGGTAACATTTTTCAAATTGTTTGGTGACATTGTGCGGTAACATTTCCCCCTATGTCTTCATGCACAGACAAATTCCAGATTGAGCCAACTGAGCTGTCCCTCTCTGAACAGGCAGCAAGATGACTACAGCACTTTTTATACCTATTCGCAATTTCATGCCACTACAGGAGCACAGGCAGGTTAATGGACTGTGTATTGATGATAAAAACTCTCATAAATTGTATTAGTAAATAGAGATTTGTGGATCTTCATTTAATCTTATAGTTGACTACTTTTGTAAGTTTTACCACTAAGCACCTGAACAACCCAGAAACAGCTGTTTTTATTTTCAACTGATCAAAAGGATTGATCCCAGGTGGAAGCCAGTTATTCAGGTGATGCTAGTAACACTCAACTAGGTTTAGAGTGTTTTGAGATGGGCGTGATATTTTATCCATCATTGTAATTTGATTTTATTTCTATTGTCCTTTTCTGGACTGTCTTCATTTCTGACTGCAAAGCAAGGCAATGTGAATATTTTGAAGGGGGTAGTTATTTTCTGTACATGCTGTACTGTATTTATCTTACATGTCTGTGTCATCTGAAGGACCACAATTTTAACAAGCTGCTGATGAGTTTAAAGTCTTTCTGTTGACCAGAAATTGTCTAAATTATGCATGAATGACTTTAAAATTGTTAAAAATAACCTTAACAGCATGGTGTTCAGTACATGCTAATCCTTTTCACAGTGTTTGTTGTGCAGTTTTCAGTCTCCTGTGCATGTCTGGCCATCAACAAGGAACAGCAGGTAAGACCAGTCAGGGTATTATTAACATTAACCCTTGATCAGCAATTTACACTTTCAGAAATGTTTTTTTGCTAGTTTATGTGTCATTAACTTGTTTTTGTGTTGACAACCTAAATAGCAAAAATAAAAAATAACATACATGTAATAAAGCCATGTGGCCAACATGATCACGTACAGTTATAGAACAATAGCTATTGTTTCATACCTCCTTGAGACTGCGTCTAAACATTCATAGAATCTTGTGTTGCGAGACCTACAACTGAACACACCTGCTATCAGGACACCTGTATTATTTATTTATTTAATTATTTATTTTAGTCATAATTTTTTTATCGTCATGATTAGGGCCATAACAGTGAGAAATGGGGGTGCTACTAGGACAGGGAGACAGAAAATATATTTTGTTAGCATAAATGAAAGTCTAAGTCAATTTTAGATGTATAAAGTTTAGTCAGATATTTTAATTATACATTGTAATTGTACAACACAGTAAAATTTTTGAAGCCTCTGACCGGCAGGCAGGGTGATCAGAATCAGAGTGATGTGTTTTCAGATGGTTTTGCCCTATGTTATATTTCTACAGTCAGTAATGACAGCAGGATGCCATGATCAGTGTCACCTGACTGTGCTTAAGTGGTTTCACTGGTTCCAGTGGGAGCCACTAGTTTTATGTGTTTGTTTAGTGGTTTGATTTGTTGTTTGAATGAAAATGATCAAATAACACAGACTAGATTTCGGGATGCACAGCTGCACCCCTGTTGCTTTGAAAAAGGAACGAAAGAGGAAGTACAATTTAGATGTGCAGTTATGATGCTGTTATTTAACTATTGATTCATTTTCTTTGTCTGCAATTACACTTGTGTGTAGTTTATATAAAACCCCTCAGAAAAGTACACATCTAGTGAGGTTGTATCATTCATTCGTCATAAGTGCTCATATGAAAATACTTGTTTAAATGAATATACAGATTAGTTACATAACATGATAGTGTCACTGGCTCATACAGAAAGAATATGCAGTCCCCCAAACAAACAAGCAAACAAACAAATAATAGAGGGGTTGGGGTGTTCACACTGTATTTCACAGTGAGTTCTGTTTAGAAACCGAGTCTCTTTAACCTCTACCTCCCAATGACGCTCGCCCTACAGAAGCTTCTCCTGGAGATAGGCTGGAACAGGTCAGATGTCATGCAGAAGGATCTGGAGAGGACACTAGACTGCTGTGACTTTGCTGAAGTCGACTACAATAGAATGTGTGAGGCTGTAAGTAGAACCTGCAAATCAGACAAACCACTGCCGTGTTTCAGCTGTCGTGCTGTTTTTGAACATACGTACGTAAACCAGGCCTGGGAATTTAATGCGTCAATTAGATTAATTAATCACAGAAATAATAACGCATTAATATTTTTTACGCAATTAAGGTTTTACGTCCTCTTCCCATTCAAAGTTTCGAGTGACAGCAGGAGAACCGAGTCCAGATCACTGCTGCGTGAGCAGCCAGAAAATGGAGTTCAGTTCAGTGAGATTTGGATGAAAAAAAAACACCAAAATGGCTAATAAAAAATGTGAATGTTTTTTGCTGATTCTGACTCTGAAGGGGAATATTTTCCTTTTGGAAAAGACGCTCATGCGTCTCCCGGTTCAACTTTGGAGCGCAGCTGTGTGGCCATGCAAGGAGAGAGTGAACATGAAGCACAAACACATGTTTATTTCAACGTTTTGCCCATTGGGAAAGTTTGTGGCAGTGGTGAACTTGGTCGTAGTGTCTGTAGGAGAGGTGCTGGTCGAGCTAGAGGCAGTAGGAGAGGGAGAATTGGGCTGGAAGTAGCCGTCCAGAACTCCAGAGGGGCGGAGTCTCAGCGCTGTGAGTGTGTGAAAGAGAGCTGGGAGACGTAGGGTATCAAAACTTACAACTGTCATATACACTGTAACCTAATTCATAGGTTAGGTTCAGTCAGTGATAAACATGTCATTACCATTGAAGCCTAAGTTATATTCTTGTATTTAATAATCAATGGTACAAAACTGCTTCGTGTAACGTCTGTATTTATGTGCGATTAAATGCGATTAATTAAATTAATTAATCGCCACACCATGCATTAGTTAGATCAAAAATATTAATCTCTTGACAGCACTAACGTAAACATTTCTTAATGACACAATTACTAATCGTATGCCTCCACATTGGGTGGTGCTGTTGCCTCATAGTGAGAAGGTTTTGGGTTTAAATCCTGGCTTGGACGGTCTAGATTCTGTCTGTCTCCGGTTTCCTCCCATAGTCCAAACACTTGCACATCAGGTGGACAGGAGATACTAAAATTGATATAGGAAATGGAAAGAAATTCCTTTACTTTGATGCAACAATATTTTACTTACACAAATTTTGAACATTTTCTCTTGTTTCCCCAACACAAAATGTTTTCATGCCTTCATGTCGTGTACAAAAATATATAAAAAGAGACAATACATTTTTTATGTCATAGTTAGGCCTGTCATGATAAACAATAAATGAGTCTCGTTTCTCCTCGTTTATGCTCAGAAGTGTCCTCAGAAGTGTTATGTGAAAGGTGCTTCACACGGTGTCTCGCAGTCTGGTGCGCTGAAGAGCTGAAAAAGCTCTACATTTGTAATACTGATGATAAAAAAATAGCTAAGTAATAGTATAATCAGGTGTAAATATATTTTATTAACATGAGAAGAGTCTAAATTTACAGAAATATCTTTAGAAGTGCAGAGAGCCAGTCCAGTTTTAACATGCACTCATTGCTAGCAGCTTTTCTACCAGCAATCTCTGGGAAACTTCACAGTTCAATAGGGCTCAGTAAGAGCTTTACAAAGACTCCTTGTTTGCCATATTACCCCCTGGCGAACTGGAGTTATTAAGAAAAAGATGAGCGACTTGAACAAAAGTATAGGGACAAGGTGGTAGAATGTTTAGCACAACTGGACACATTGCTACTCCTGAGAGATCCTGCCTTAAGCCACACAAAGTCAAGGTATGCTGGCTGTCTAACAATGTCTTACCTTCCAGGGTTATGTGATCTTTAGAAGTCAAGGTTTATGGATCTTTGAAAGGGTGCATTTATGCGATAATCATTACATCAGTAGAAATGGACACAATGACAATATTATCGTTTATAGCAATAATTTCTGGGACAGTTTATCGTCCAGCAAAATTTGTTATCGTTACAGGCTTAGTCTTAGTGACAAAATGTAACCTAATCCTTAATCTATAGTTAATAGTTATTTCTCCATTATATTCTGGCTTGAAATTGTAGAATAATTTTACTTTGTTTTCTACATGAGTGTTTTTCAGTTGAGCTGCTTTTTGAACATTTGTGTTTAAAGCATAACTTGATGACTTATTTGCCAATTTTATATCTACCATGTATCTCCAGCTATATAATCCACATATTCATTTTAATGTTAACAAAATGTCTTGAGCCACCTCTTATTTTAACACATTTTGGTTCCAAAAAACTACACTTTCTTATATTTTAAATATGGTCTTGAGGAACAGTTCTCAGGCTTAAGCCACACAGTTACCTACATATGAATGATTCAAGCATAACAAAGCACACCTAACTTTAGGCCTGAAAAAAAGAGCAGATGATTCCAGATGATCAGGGGGTGATCAGTATACTGGTGGTGCTGAATGAAACTCCTTTATAGATGAATCTTGTATCTTTAGGCACTTTGCAGCCTGTCACAGTATAACATCCATTTAATCTACTAAGTATGCAAAACATAAGACGGGTGATTCAAATCAAATTATAAAGTAATGAGATGTGGCTCAAGGCTTCTGCTAAATACTCTTTAATAAATAATTATTTCTCTACTATATGGTAGTTTGTACAATGTGTCTTTTTGTGCTACAGGATTGTTTCAGTAGTCAGCAGTGTGAGCCGTGTTCGATCAAAATTCAGGCTTACGCTGATGATGCGCTGCACTTCATTGGGGGGATGAGTTTGTTCTTCAGTTTCACAGAGGTGAGATTGGTCATTATCTCTCATTTAATATGAATATATGTATTATTGTATTTTTTATTAACTGTTATATATAATACATATACCGTATTTATCGGGCCAGGTTCGGGTTCGAGCAGAGAATCTAATGTCTAATTCACAGTGCCGCACAATGGACGAAAGTTTTGAGACGTAACATCATTAAACTCTAAGGTCGAGCGTCCATTACATTTTTCTCCCCTCCCTTTCGCTCAGGAAATAACGTCTCGTGTCGTTTTAGTCAACGAAAATGAAGTGACACTTTAGCACAGTTTTTCTATTGTAAACCATATTTAGACTCATTCTTATTCGTCAACAAAAATACATCAAAGATTTCGTTTCGTTATTGTCACATGACCAGCATTAATGTCGCGTCTCGTCTCGTTACTTTCTCATGTGAAAAATGTTCGTTGACGAAGATATTTTGTCATAATTTTTGTTGATGAAAACAAGACTAGTTGACATGGTGCCCAGGCAGCACGTGGTTAGACTGTCACACACTGCACAAAAAGAGGACTGCGAGCAGCACCACACAAAGTTAGGTACAGTTTTAATGCAGGCAAAATGTATATTCGTCGTATAAGACGCACCAACTTTTCTGCCCCAGTTTTAGGGAAGAAAAAGTGCGTCTTATACGGCAAAATGTACGGTATAATGTACATGATCTGCTATTATATGTCTTGTTAAATTAAAACATATTGGAAAACATTTCATAGAATTTGTATGCACTAAAATGTGCAGAAAAGAAATTCACACTTTTTAAAGGATGTGTATATTTATTTTCATATGCAGACTAAAACTTGACTGGAGTTCTAAAATCTTAACCTTTGTTGTTGAGGGTATAAATAATGAGCTTTGATTTAGCTGTTACTGCTGAACAACTGAATGTTTATTCAGGTATAATCCTTGCCATTGTACATTTGAGATTTATTGTATCCTTCATCTATTTTTATATATTTTTTAGTACCTTAGTGCACCATTTCGAACCTTTTTTCATTCTTTTTCAGATTCTGGGTGTGTGGCTGACGTTCAGATACAGAAATCAAAAAGATCCCCGTTCAAGCACCGGTCATTTCAGCAACTAGAACATTTTCAATAATTTTTCTTGAAATCCTTATCCTGCATTAAGGATTTGGCCAACTGCACTAAACAGAGACAGGGAAGGACACAAATGACCCTTTGACCAAAATTTTCATTTAAAAAAATGCTGTCCATCACACAATGTATAAACACTGAACAGTTTTTTTCTAAAACATGTGTATGATGATACAGGATGCCACAGAATCTTTACTTTACTGCACCTGCCACGTTGACATGCTGAGGAACTTAAATAGAGAATACGAGTGAAACACCTTTCGTAAACTGGTGGCAATAAAGTACAAAGTCCAGCGTTTAGTGATTCATGCACCAGTGAAACACATGACCTTAATTTTAAACCAGTAATAACCTGTTAGATTTCTCCAGACTCTAGTCCAACAAGAAAACCTCAGTTCTGTGCCTCTCCCTCAGAACATGCTATTATTTTATCATTTTAATATAGAAAAGATGATGGACATACACTTTTCAAATACACATACACATTCTAGCCTAAAATATTTTTTCTTGCCTCTTTTGTGGGACCAGTGAGTAAAAACTGCTCACTTCCTTCTTCATTTCAAGCTTGACTAAACATCACCCACTTGATCCTACAAGCCACGAGTCTGGTGACCTTAGTCCTCCACGTGAGCAAAGGCAGAGCCGGATGTGAGCAGGAACTCATTTGTTTGGCTTCTGTTTTGCCCGCAGCCCCCCTCCCCTCCTCTTATGCAAGCAGACGAACAGATAGGATCAGTAAGTCAAAGATTAAAGAGGAAAGAGTTGTCCTCAGTTTATTATTTGCATAATTTTTGCAGATTAATAAGACGTTTAGAAACATACGACAGTACCTGAACAGCAGGTTCTGGTACACCTGTACTGGCACCACTTATATTTACATCATTTGGCAAATGCATATATGTAGGTCACTGTGTGCCTTAACAAACAAAAAACATTCCTCTGAATCTAACCAGGTTCTGGGACGGGACCAAATATGACAGTCTTTAAAAGTCCTTCAAGAAGCCTGGAGAACTGTTCCTCAGTAATACATCAGGCTTTTTGTAAGCAAAAAATGAAGAAACAAAACTTTTGCACAGTAATGTAGATGACTGTAGTGTTAGGGAGTCTTGACCAAGGACTCTTATTGGTGTAGTGTGGTGTGTCCAAGGACTCTTATTGCTGTTTATTACCCAGGATAGGAATTGAACCGCTTTATCGACATGCAACAATTTGAATAGTTTCAGGTTTCACTTTTTGAAACCTCTTGTTTGTTGACCTTTACTAATTGAACATTATATATCATTGCGATAACAGAGAGATAGAATTACTCCAAAATGAAATAGATGTTTTTATTAATGTTCATTACATTTATGGATAAAGGTGAACTCCCCTGTAAATAAACCACCATTTTGAACAAACAGCTTGGTTCGTTTTGTTTGTTTTGGACTGCTACTATATATTAATGTTAAATACTTCACAGTTTTTTTTGTATTCCATGGATCAGAAAATAATTTTGTGTACATATATCACAACTGACACAAATAATCTGAAAATAAAAATGAGAAACCACATAGCTTGTTAAAAGTGGCATTAGACAGATGCTCATATACAAAGCAACATATAATCATTATTACAGGGACAGTCCCAGCTGGAGCAACTGAGGGTTCCACTACTCAAGGACACAATGGTAGAAAAGGGGGGTTTGAACCTGCAGATTTGTGGTCATAGGGGTTACAGGCAAGTGTTTTCCCCATTAGGATACAACCTCATTAGTGGTAGTATGACTCATTGGGAAATAAAAAAAACCCCAAACAGATACAACTATTAAAAACATGGTATATTGTCGTGTTCACTTCTGAATTCATCCCTGTAGTATTGTTAGCTGGTGTTCTCTGTGTGCACTGTTTATTTTGAGATAAGCAAATGTTTTATACATGAGTTATCACTTGGCAGATGTCCAGGGCCATTTGAACGGTTGAGTGCAACAAATAGCAGGAAACTGTTTCACTCAAAAGAATTTAAAACATGTCAAAGGATAAATAGATAATACAAAAAAAACACAAAAAGTCACCCAGCCAGAGAGTTTTGATCTTGATTTAGTGTGAGGTCTCTGAAGGTATCTGAATTCTGTGACAAGAGATGCTTGTTGTCTATGGACAAATTGTTTGAACATTTCACACCATAACATTGCCTCCTTTATGCTTTAACGGGAAGCATATTCATAACTCAAAAATATAAAATATAAATATAGTTCATGTCTAATCTCCCTTAAAGTGATCCTCATATCTTAAAGTAATGTACTTTATTTGTAGTCTGTATGAAATACTGCAAGGCGAGAATATTTTGTGACCAGCAGAGGGAGCTGTTTGATATGTATAGCATTTGGAGCTTCAAAGTGACTGCCATAATGGAAAACTATTGAAAGGAAAAGGTCTGTCTGATCATGAAATACATTTTTGATGCAAAGGAGATATTTTTCATAAGAAAGTGAGGAGTGTGACTTAGTTCACTCTATTCGCTCTATTGATTCACTCTATCCTGGGACAGGCCGGGATTTTCTGGGCCTACGCAGGTGCCTTTATACCAAAATCCCTTATTTGTCCTCTTAAATGTCTGTAACATCTCCTTCGTTAAGTGAAAGCCCAGGTGTCCTGTTATGAAAACCTCAGAGAACCTACCATCGACTGTGAACCCTGAATTTCTCATGAAATCTTTGAGCAATGCCTCGAAAACATCCAAACCTTCGTTTGTATTTGAGAGGAATATTATTGCCTTGTCTTTGTCGAGCACTGATTTTATGTGCTCTTCCCCAATTTTGACTCCCTGGAGCCTCCCCTCTTCATTGACTGAATGGACAAGAGGAAGCAGACAAATGCTTATCAGCAGGGGAGTCAGTGGGCAGCCTAATCTCAGTCCTTGTGATGGAGGAACATCTGCTGTATTCATGTTATAATTACGATCATATGTTCTACCTTCTGACAACATCAGGGACCTCAAAATAGAACTAAACCTGTTGGGCAAGTTCAGCATCTTAAGTCTATGGAACAGGAATGGCCATTTAACTGCTCCGGGGTCCACTTTGACTGAGGCAACCACGACTGGGAGATGATCAGCTCTGATCTTCTCAAAAGCACAAACGCAATCTTGGACAGACAGATTCGGCATGATTTTCATATGATTTAACACGTAGCCCATGATGCTCTTCAACCTCCCTTCCAGAATTAAGGCTAGAATATTATAGTCTACATTAAATATAGAGACTGGAGTGTAGCGAAGGACTTTAGTGCTGTAGGTGTGATCAGTGTGACCCAAACTAAGTGCTGCTGTTGCAAAGGTGTCTGAAATGAAAGAATCGTTAACTCTATACTTCATGCTCTGCGGGTCAAGGATTTGGTTGAAGAACGCTTGAAGAAGGTCAGTTATCTTACTTGCAAAGTGTTTGTAAAAGGAAACAGGGAGTCCGTCAGGTGTTAAGTGTTCAGGGCCATGTAGGGAAAATATGGCTGAGAGAATTTCTGTCTTAGAAATTGGCTCAGTCAGTGTTGCATTCAGGGTTAACTCAATGTCTTCAAACATCTGCATTTCATGTAAGTAAGCCAAATATTCTTCAAGATCTGAAGCTTTGCTCAAGGTGTTTGATGAGCGTTGGATCTGAATATGGCTTCCCAAGCTTAATAAACCTGCCAGTTCAAAAGAAAAGGGAAGAGTTACTTGATTAAAATGGCTTAGTGATGATGTAAATCACTAGAACCCAACATAGATTTTAGCAAATAAAACTCTCCTCGGGTTCTCACATTATCCAGAAACTTGAATCTCTAGATAACAGCATCTGCCAAATTAATGTAATAATGTAATATAATGTAGAAAAAGTAGAACCTACATTTTCGTTTCACTGGTTGCACATCTGGATGAACCTGAGATGTCTGAATCTCGGTTAAGTGTCTTGGTGAAGTGTCATCTGCACTTTTATTTAAAGCCCTTAACTCACAACTGACTCTGACTTTCAGTGCTGGCCACAGATCTGCTCTTTTGTTCCATTTTGCCCCTGAGATGTTTCTGATCATGTTTGAAAGATGGCCCATGATGCCTTCATCTTGGAGAAACCTGGAATAAAACTGCCACCTGTGGCCCACAATCTGGATCTGGAAGGTTATTGGAGCATGGTCAGAAATGTAGCCGTCTTTTTCTAAGTACTGAGGTCTTGCGTGGATTTTGCAAGAAGTCACGTTTGTCAGAATCCTGACTGGTAGAAAAAAGTAGTCCAGTCTTGATTTTCCTTTCCCATCAAAATATGTGAAGCTTTTCTCCTCGGGGTAGAGCCATCTCCATACATCCACCAGGCTAAAGGTTTCCAGCAAACTCGCCAGATCTTTGCGGCGGTACTTGTGCCCTCTGTTTGTGCTGCTGGATGTTTTATCAACCTCAGCGTCCATAACGGTGTTAAAATCCCCTCCGATGATGAAGAACGTGGATTCAGAAAATGGGAGGATAGAATCTCTGAACTTGCTGAAATCAATCTTCTCCTCACTCGGATTGTACACATTAACAAATACAAATTCCTGCTCCTGAATTTTGCAGCTGACAACCATGAATCTTCCTTTTTCATCTCCAGTAACCCGGAGTCCCTCACAGCCCAGACCCTTTCGAAACAGGATGGCCACCCCGCGACAGGTTTTTTTGAAAACTGTAGAGACAGTCCAGTCATAGTCATGTTCTAGACTCTTCACCTGGACAGTTCCTGTTGGACTGTTGGGACTAGGCCCAAGGTGGGTTTCCTGAAGAAAGACCACATCAGCTTCAATAAGATTTAGATGATTCAGGACATTTGCCTTTTTCCGTGTAAAACCGTTGACATTCCATGAGAGGACTGTGAGTGTCTGCTTCTCCTGAGAATCTTGATTCATGACGAAGGTCTGAGGGCAGGTGACAGGTGAGGAGTGAATATGAATTCTATAGAAAATAAATAGGCTACAATACCAAAATATTGTTCATACTGGTTACATTGGCTGTCACATTCAGGAAGACAATACCTCTCTGACTTCCATCTCTAACAAACTCAATAACAGGACCAACAACTTTAGGCCTTGATAGAATAACCAATCCACGTCAGAAGAGAAATCCAGAAGGCTGCAAAAGCAGAGACGAAATATTAATATTAAAATCACTATCATTCAAAGTTGTTCTGTTTTCTGATTGGTTCATTAATACTACACTTATGTCCGTTACTGTTTAGCTTGTGTTTTAGTAGTGTATATTTAAAGAATATATAAACTTCATGCTTCACATGAATTTATACCATGTTCAGCATAAATCAAATCTGCCTTACTAATAAAGAAAAATCTCACACAAAATATTTTTAATACAGTATCACTTTTGCTTTAGTGGAGTACAACTCCAGGGGTTAACCATAATTGTGGGCTATCTGCTGTACTCATGAACTGGTAAAGAACCATTATATCTTATGAACAGCTTAATTTCTTCATATGGTTCTTCATGCTCAAATATCTATTTTTCAAACCTTTTAATGATCTAACAGGGTAAACTCTTTGTACAGAAAAGCACTTCAAAGATACCGTATATTATATATTGTGTTACACTCCACCAAATCAGTTTCTATAGTTTTGTTATAAATATATATAGCCATTGGTTTCAATGGGTTCTGTCTGAAATGTTATGTCATTGTTGGTATTCAAAATCATATCAAGGTTTCCCCTCATAATAACTATCATTTGCCAGTTCTTAAGTAGCAGCTAACTATCCACCGAGGAAATTTAATTATCTGTTTTTGACTATGAAAAATCAAATGTTTTTATAGTTATACAACACTATTCCAAAACACTACACCCCTTGCTTATTTAAATTTTGCTTGGAATCAGATTGTGGTAGAATTATTATATTTAATAAAAGAAATGGGAACAACTGTTTCAGTGTGACAGGCTTTAAAGTGTCTATAAACAAAAGGTGCCTAGATAAAAGAGTTTCAACCACTCAGCCTTCAGCACCACCAGTATACTGATCACCGCCTGATCTGGGATCCTCTTCACCCATTTCATCACTGGTTCCTTATAATGCAACACCTTCATATACTCTAGTGTTTAATAAATGCCCTGTAAGTGAAATCTATCTGACTGACAAGAAGCTCCACCTCTGAGAAAGACATTTCCCAACTAATTTATACTTTTTTTTTCTCTGAAGATGTCATCCCTCTCAGAGCAGAAGCTATATTGTGAAACAAACCACTAACACGTCTTTTCATTAATTTGGAACTTCTTTGTTTACACACACACCAGGCCCCATTAAAAAACAACTTACTTTCATCTCCATGCCTTAACATCTGATTTTTCTTTAACATGATGTTTAGTTGATTTAATTATAGCTTTACAGGTTGAAGGAACAGGGAACTACTTGAGCACTGATGTTTTGTAGTAAGAGCGTTAGTTTTACCTTGTAAACGCAAATGTAAATGTTGCTCCCTCCCGTGGCAAATCCCGCAAGGTTTCCACTTCCAAAGCAGGGCTCTTACAGACTAAATTAGTTGCCTGATTATCGGCCTGTGGCATTAATGTCAGTAGCCTTGAAGGTTTTTGAGAGACTTTTTAAAGACGACATCACATCATTTATCCCCAGAATCCTGCCTCATGTTGTTAGATGTAATTAGATGTAATTTGTTGCAAAAAACAGGCTTATGTTTTTGTTGCTATTTTTGACAAGTGTTTCTGGCAGATGGAAATTACAGGCGATGAACGTTTTCCCCTCTGCTAACTTAGCAAAGTGACTAGTTTGAAAATAGTGAACAGCAAAATATAATTGACATTTTTTATCGTACTTATGCTTGATGACCACAGCCTCATCTAGAAATCAACGTGTTTTGTTTTTTTGTCCTGTCATTTGCTACAGTGTTGGTGTTGAGAGTGGGACAGATGTGTTATCAGACTGTTTAAAGTTGCAACTGCACCGATCAAGTGACACTTGTGCTTAAATTTTTCAAAATAGCAGTCAATCAGTGTCAATCAGTGAATCAGTGAGTCAGTCAATTAATTAATGAGTCTTTCAGTCAGTCAATGAATCAATGAGATGGTCAGTGAATCAATGGTTTAGTCAGTGAATCAATGATTTAGTCAGTCAATTAATGAATCATTCAATCAAACAATGAATGAATGGGGCAATCAGTGAATCAATTAGTTAACTAATCAGGTCTGTGAGTTAATCAATGAGTCAGTCAGCCAGCCAGTGTTTACAAATTTGATTTATTGATTAAATCAATGACTCAATCAGTGAATCAATGAGTCAGTCAGCCAGTCAGGGCACCAATGAGTCTGTCAGTGAATTAATTAGACAATCAGTCAGGTAGTTAATCAATAAGGCAGTCAGTCAGTTAGTAAATCAACGAGTGGGTCAGCCAGTGTTTATAAGACTGAAATCCTTGTAGACTGGTCCAGCAAATATTATGTCAATATGTGTTTCATTGAACATCTTGAAACACATTCGTATTCCACATCTACCTCATCTCTTAATTCTCGTATAGGTAGACTTTCAGAGATTCTAATAAAAATATCTGTAAATAAGACTAAGCAGACATATACATCAAATATTTCACAAACAGGGTTATGTGCTGAAAATGATATTAAACTTTAAAGTAAACATTTTAAGTGCTGCTTCCGTCATTTGTTGAACTGTCCGGTGAACTGGTCATTTAATTAGCCTCAAGAAAACTGATAATAACAGAAAGTAAAACAGATTAGAACAGAGTTTCCTTTCTTTTCACCCTATACTGGTTTGTATGCAAATACTGGTTATTATATAGACACTGCCATCCTGCTGTATGCATTCCAGCTTCAGATCAGCCTGAAAGATCTTTACACACAAACATGTGGTTTGGGAGAGGTTACTCCCCTAAGTGAAACTAGATATCATTTCAGAGAGTCCACAGAAGTTTGTTTTGAAAACATATAATGCCCGTATGGAAGAACGTAAAGGAACTTCCAGGAAATTGAGACAAGACAACAATTTTGGAAATCACATGTTAAAAAAAAACACCTGGGGTTCAATCCTTAATTAATAACACTTGTAACTATACTGTCAAAATGTCTCAGCCTATCCATAGCTGTGACATGTTTTACTGTTTTATAGAAATTAAAGTTGCTACTCACTCCCAATGCCTGTATCCATATAAGTAGATTTAAACAGCAGCAATATATGATAAAGTTTGGATAATACAAATAAGTTCATGAGCACTATACAGTCTGCTAAAGAACAGTTCAGATTTCAAACAAAGAAATCTGTGAATATCTGTCAATTATGTAATTAATGTAAACAGACCAGTATTTTAGATTTGCAGTAATAACCTTGTGTTAGAAGTTTTTATAACTAAATAATAGTTTACTTACGTTTAGAAAGTGAAAATTAAAGTCTACATCACCGCAGGTAAAGGTGAGATGCAAATATCCACTGTCCTCCTCCCAGTAACTGCCAGTGGCAGTCAAATATATCCCATCACCTCCCCCTGCCTGAACCAAACTATACCTTACCTTCGCTATAAGCATTCATCGGAGCGATGCCCAACCTCCTCCACCTTTACCGTCCCTGCCCTTGTTTACACAACATCAAGAAAACACATTCATAAACTAGGAATAAATTACAGCTGATCGTCATTTGCTCTGTTAATTTAGGACCTCACAATTAAGATCAGAAACCTGATGAAAAAAACAACTGGAATATGACATTTCAAATTCGATTGCATAAATTTCATCTTGGAAAATGACAACAGCAGTCATATATGTGAAATTGTTTACTGAAGGGCCACCCATGTTGTGGCAGAATTAAAAGGACAGTTCACCCTAAAATGAAAATTTGATGTTTATTTGCGTACCCCCAGGGCACCCAAGTCGATGGTGACATTTTTTCCTCAGCAGAACACAAACGCAGATTATTAGCTTTAGCCGTAGCAGTCTGGTAGT
>JBBKCR010173587.1:19336-31813 GCA_037577295.1 Ladigesia roloffi | reverse complement strand
AGGACCTCAGTTTTATCTGCATTTAGTAAGAGGAAGTTCTTGGACATCCAGTCTTTTATATCTTTAATGCAGTCCCCAATTTTATTTAAGTTTATCATCGGGATTTGCAGAGATATAAAGTTGTGTATGGTCTGCATATCAGTGGAAGTTGATTTCATGTTTCCGAATAATTGCCCCTAAGGGCAGAATGTACAAGGTAAATAGAAGTGGTCCTAAAATAGAGCCTTGTGCAACACCGCATTTTAATTGGTGGGGGCTGAGGATTCTCCGTTGACCCTGATTGCGGTCGGTCAGGTACGATTTAAACCAGGATAAGGCGGTTCCCATGATTCCGAAAAAGTTTTCTACTCTGTCAAGTAGTATAGTGTGGTCGATTGTATCAAACGCCCCGCTGAGGTCCAGCAGAACCAGTAAAGAGACAAAACCTTGATCAGCTGACAGTAAAAGATCCTTCACTATTTTTCTAAAGCTGTTTCTGTGCTATGGTGTGGACGGGACCCAGATGGAAATTTTTCATATAGTCTGTGATTTTGGAGAAATGAACCTAGCTGTTGGGCCACTACTTTCTCTAAGATTTTAGACACGATTGGAAGGATAGAGATAGGACGATAATTGGAGAGCTTGCATGGATCAAGGTGTGGTTTCTTTAGTAGCGTTTTAATAACTGCTAATTTAAAGGTTTTTGGTAGATAACCAATATTAAGTGAGGAGTTTAATACTGCTAGGATATGTCCGATTATTATTGGTAGGACATTTTTAAACAAACGTGTTGAAATAGAGTCGAGTGAAGAGGTCGAGGATTTTGAGGAGAGGATCATTGAAGAGAGTTCAGTTTGTGTGACCCCTTACCTTTACACGGCAGCACATATTTGTTGCGTCTATTCCAACAAATTTGGGAAAAACTTGTTTCAGCAATCTTTCAAGCATGCAAACAGTGCTTTCTCATGTCCTGGATGCTCATTTTGAACTTTTCTGTCCAGTTCATCTTGTGACTGGGGACTGGGGAGACCAAGAAATAATTCTCCAAACTTTTTTGCCTTTCTGGGTATTACTGTGGCAAAATTTTAAATAATGCTTGAGTCATTGAAGAATTAACTGTGAACCATAAATATTGAGTAATTTTAGTAATTTTGTCATATTTTAGTAAACATCAAGTGAGTAACATGCAAAAGTAGAAAATCTCAGTGTGTGTGTATGCAGATATGTATGAGACTTTTACAGTGAGACTTTATGTACATTTATCAAACAGTCACATGTGCCAAACGACTAGATTCAAATGAAATGAACATGTGTTACATCAGCCCTGAGAGACAACACTGTGTGGATGTTACACTTACTACTTTAACACCTTACTACTCACTGCATCAACATTACAGAATATAGTACGAAAGTACACTAATTAGCACTAGTTCACACATTCAAGCAGAAACACAAACAGACAGCAAGCAGAAGCTCCACATAAACACACACTCTTAATCTTAATGGTGCGTTGGAGAGTGTATTAAATGCGTCAGCGTCATTACAGAGAGAGAGAGATAGAGAGAGAGGGAGAGAGAGATATCTACTCCTCGCCTAGAGTAATAGTATTAGGGTCTACACGACTACTTTTCTAAGCATGTGACCAGTGAGGAGCTGAAAGAGAGGCAGCCAGAGCAGCCAGCACCACACACACTCACACCTCCACACTCCGCTCTGCTCCACCAGTGATCAAGAAAGATGGATATTAACGACCAAGGCGCCCAAATGGAGCCTCTTCTACCCACGGTAAGAATGGCTTTAGCCCATTTTCTCTCGTCGTGTCTCTCCTTATCAATCATTTTCAATACATCACCACAACCATCGGACGAGGCTGAAGTTGGCATCCTTTTCGAATTTTCCGCTCCACCTTAAATAGTGCCGCAGCAGCATTATTGCGCCCACAAGCGCCAGGGCGCGACTGCAGCACCATTTTAAGGTGGAACGGAGAATTAGAAGCTGGGTAACAAGAAGGCAATTTCTAGCTGGGCTACGTAATGTAGGCGCTCGTTCACCGGTATTTGCGTATTTGCGGCTAGGAGAGGAGACGCAGTGTGTGTATGTGTGCGTGTGCGCGCTACTCATCTTCGCAGCGTTGAGTGCGTGACTGAATGTTGCAGCTTCAGTAACGGCGTTGTGCAGCGTTACAACCACGTTACGACTAGCCTCATCCAAAGTGATACTACAGCAATGATCAGATCCTGCACCAGCAACAGTAGATTTACCTGCTGAATGCTTAAAGAGGGGGGATGCGTGCACGCGCCAATGTCTCGTGTCCTACAGCACAAGTGTAAAGTTGATTTGCACCTCTACTGCAAAAAGGAGAAACTACGCAAAGCACCAGCCTACTCGTCTTCTATTGATGGCCCTGTTTGACGATGAAGCAGCCAGGCTGGCGCTCCCCAGTGTCTCCAGCTCTAAAATAGTACTCGAAACCACCATTTAGATGCCTGTTCACAAAAGCAGACTATCCAGTCTTAAGTGTTTTAACAAATGCCCTTGTAATCTCAAGGCTATATTTATGATTCAGTGGAATTAACTGACCTAACACCATAACCAGCAGAACAATTACTGTACTATGATGGAATAGCTACTCATTTAGATAAACTCTCCACATTGTGAATAAATGTGTGTTGTGTCATGCTATTCAAGGCGATAGCAGATATGCAGTGTAATTCCATAAATGCTAGTTCTTGTGGTAAAGAACAAAACAGACCCAACCACTGATTTGTAATTTCTGTGTTAAAGAACAATATAGCAGCGGTGCAATGGAAAGTGAGTTGGTATTCTTTAAAGATTCCTTGAAGCCCTGTTGCTTTTGCTCTAGGTCAGCAGCAATAATGACCTTGAAAATGCAAGTCATTGAGATAGGTGTTCAGACCAAAAGCAACAGAGAGGGGATGTGAAGTAGGACTTGAGATGGGCAATATTCCATTTGTTATTCTAATATCATGTCACATTATGTCACAATAAGCCTAAGAATATCATTTTAGCGTGAGTATTCAACACTAATCAGCTGCATGCTTCTTTGGAAACTGTGTAATTTGTTTTGCTTAGCACTCTGTGTGAAACATTGAATTAGAATAATTTGTACTTTATGATCTATTCCAAGTTATCAGGTGTCATGCTTCATGAAAACTTCTTGAAGTTATGTCATGTCACATATGTCACTCATTGCTAAGTAGGACTGCTCATTCAAGATTGATCACTTGTAAATGCTGATCCCAGAAATTGGTCCCAGCACACACCGAGTACACACAGAATAGCAGTCCTTGCTTTTCCCCCCACCTATGTGCTCATTTGTACTAGTCAGGATTGGGGGATCACTGCTGTCTGACCAGAAGGATGGCAAAAGAGGCAAGACATTATTTTCAGTGAGGTTAGATAGGGGCATCATTTAGCACAATGTCCAGTCTACATTCAGGCTATACTGATTTCCACAGGGACATCTGGATCTGCTGCATTTTTTAAAAACCCGTGAGGTACTCTGCTTTATTTTTAAAATTTCCTCTCAGTTAATTTGTATAATAAGAGAAATCACTGTGAATCCCAGACACTTATATCCTGAATCTCTTCAGGGACTATAATGGCAAATAAACCCATTAGCAAACCTGCCATCAAAACTGCTGAGTTCTTTATTTAAAGATTACTGTGTACAATGATTACTTACCAAAATGTTTTAACTGTATTATATTCCGTTTTTTTGACTTAAGCAGTAGCTCATCAGTTAGCCGAGCAATATGGGTAGTGGGTGAGAGCTCCTGCTGTGTGTTAAACTACATCACACATCGTTCCTACTCAGTCAACCTCAGTCCTAGAGAGTGTTCGTGCAGGGGCGGACAGAGAGCACCACTTTATCTGAGTGCCAGATGAAAGTATGAGTATCTTTTTTCATGACATTTAAGCACAAACCCATGCGCTAATCACTTCCGAGCAGCTTTGCGTTCATTATCCATGTGCTTTTGACAGAAAAGCAGCTTTAGTATGAACCTAAAAATCGCAGTCCTCTGCTGGACCTTGCATGTCCTCATAGGCATAAGGGTTAGTCTCTCTCTCATCTGGTGCTAAATACAGACTAATCCTGATGTAACAATCCTTTCCTTGAAACCGTGTTTTCAAGTTCTGCACAGACATTACACTTCTGTTATTTCACAAAAAAGTATGTGCTCTGGTTTGAAATACCAAGGACTGAATAGTCCAAACTGCATAAAGCTTGTATCAATGCATCAGGGAGAATAAGCAAAATCTATTGAGGTAACTGGATTTTATATAGTGTTGAAAAATTGCGTTCTATCATTTAAGCATCATTCAAGCTCTAATTAAATGGTAGATGGTGCCAGAACTGAATACCTTTTTTTATTTAAATTTAATTCTAAATAGGATGAGCATACTGAATTGTTTTCAGTCTTACTTTGCTGAGTGTATCGAAAAGTAAACCATTAATGATTTTTTCCAGTCTACACTCATTTTTCTCATTGAAAGACTCATATTTATCTGCTTTATCAACAAGACCAACTTAACAGGTGTGCAAATACAGACTCTTGTCTTGCATGACTTGCATGTCACCTAGTTTCTACCCCATTCATGACTGGTCAGTTTCTGGTCAAAGGAGCGAGCTGCAGTCTGTAACTGTATATAGGTGTGGTGACGATGGTGTAGTACCTTTTGATATGCACATTCAATGGCATTTTAAAGTGATCATGTAATGTGATATGACAAAACATATTTTATCACATGCCGTGATAGTTTGTTTTTGTAGACTTTTAGAGAAAGCACTATGTTAAGTCTACTGGGTAAAATGCCATCAGCATTTCTGTCCAAACAAAGAGAGTAAGCTTCTTATTATTAATGTGAGGTCAACGTAGTTTAGAACAAGTAAATGATTTGTTCACTCAGTGGTGTTTGTGCGCTGCATTGCTGAAAACTATTACTGTAAGCTTTATGGGTGTATGTTGTAATCAGATTTGTTGATAGTCTGGACCGACTCAAACTACAAACAAAGAGCTAAAACACGCCTGAACAGGTCAGCACTGGGCAGAGCCTTGTCATGCCTGCCATATAATATTTTGAGTAGGGAGTACAGCAACATATCTGACGAACATGGTGGGGGGGTACATCTGTAAGTGTATTGATGTCAGCCAAAACACAAGATTATTTTGTTTGTAAAAGTAGTTGTGCTATAGTTTTCGTTATAGGTAAATAGTTAAATGATCAGTGAAATCACTATTTACTATATATATTTTATTAGTGTTTATTGTAGGATTCAACACTTGCTAACATATACAGTATACATTTAAGCTATACACACACGCACACACTATAAATAAATAAATATTCACAGTTTGGGCTAGGCCAGTGAAGGACAATGTTAATGCTTCATCATACAAGACATTTTGGACAATGCCCTGCTTCCAACTTTGTGGACACAGTTTGGGGAAGACCCCTTTCTATTCCAGGACAAAGTCTGTGGCCTAGTACATAAGGCGAGATACATACAGACAGGGTTAGATGAGTTTGGCATGGAACAACTGGACTGGCCAACTGAGGGCCCTGACTTCAATCCTATCCAACACCTTTGGGATGAACTAGATTATATATATATATATACATCCACATATATTATATTTATGTATGTGTGTGTGTGTGTTTGTGTGTGTGTGTGTGTGTGTGTCTGTGCATTCTCAGGTGTACAGTACTGTACATAACAAAATCTAACTGCAAACATACATTCATTTGTCATTATACTTTGAGCAGTTTGAGTGAAATGAACAATAATTTACCCTAAGCTGTAATTGCACTGTATAGCATTTTAATTGTGATTCACTAAAACTGATTTTTAATTTATATTTTTTTAGATAAATGATTACACAATTTTAATAATCTATGTTACCAGCTCTACTTACCATATAGGTGCATTTTACAATTTACAGTAACAGACTGTAGTCCATCTGTTTCTCTTCATCATTTCTTCACCCTTTAAAACATTCTTGAATATTCAGAAATCCCACCGGATCACCAGAGAGATTTCAGAACATCCGATGAATTTCTCTTGATTTATCTTAACAATAATATTTTACTCTTTACAGGTAGTGACGCCTTCCCGAGGAAGAAGTGTGGTAAGTTTATTTAATTCTCTGCACACAGTATTTTCATCTGACTCCCCCATGTCGGCTATGAAACTACAATTAAACAGCTAAACCACAGAGGTGAACTCATTTCATACTTCCTATTTTAGTAGATAACCAGTGATTACTATGGGCTTGTTCTACAGTCACAAGAGTTTCAAATAATTTATGTATAAACATAACTGGAAACTAGTTGATGCATTAAAGACTTTCCAACATTCAAGAACATGGTATCTTTCCATTATTATATGAAAGGAGGATTTGTTTGAAAACATGAAATGATCATAGCTTGAACCAAGAACCAAGAACAAGAGGGTTAGGTAGGTATATTATTATAGAATAAAGATCATCTATCTATGTGCCTCTCCTGCATTTGTCAGAATTGAGAAATAGCCTGGAGAAGAGTCTGGAGCCTTTCCAGTTTGAACAGAAGGATCGTGCTGGGAAGCATTATGCTCAGGTGCTAAGAGAGGAGTCATAGAGGAAGCTGCTGGGTCACTGTCTCTCTTTGGAGACAGGCTAAATTTGTGTTTCCCTATTTGCGTAGAGAGAACCTACATTGCTCTGCCCAGGCTCTTTGTCCGAGCCAAAGTTTAAGCAAGTCACTTGGATCTCCATAGTTGTCTAAGTGTATACTAATATTAAATCTCTGCTGTACCGGTTGTGAGCAGGTCTGACATGTGCTTATCCCATCCATTAAGCAAAGCCATGCAAAAGTTAATGCCCCATTTATTTAGAGAAATCAAATATGATAGTGCTACCATGCCCACCTGTACGCTTAGAAGACCTGTAGCAGACTAGATATATTTATAGTAGCCAGGATCAATCTTGCTAGTGGTAAAAAAACAATTAATTAAAGCACATAGCCATTCTCAGTTGTATTTTGAAGCAGTGTTTTGTGCTGATATCATTGGTATTATTCCTCCACTTTGCTGCTATTGTCTAGAATGGTAATATTAAGTACAAGGACTGAGTTTATTCAGGATTGCAGTGGTTAACTAGACATTAGTTAACCTAGTTAGCCACTGCAATCCTGAATAAACCCAGTCCTTGTACTTAATATTACCATTCTGGAAAATAGCAGCAAATATGGCCTAGTTGGCCAGTAGGCATGTTCTAGCCCTAGATCAGGGTCAGCAGCGAGAAGAGCAGAGGGCTGAGCACGCAGCCGTGGGAGGCCCCAGTGTTCAGTGTTGTGGTGCTGGAGATATTGTTCCCAAACCCTCCCTGACTGAGGTCTCCCAGTCAGGAAGTTCAGGACCCAGTTGCAGAGGAAGGTATTTAGGCCCAGCAGTCTCAGCTTCCCAATCAGATTCTGAGGAATGATGGTGTATGAACAGCATTCTGACATAGGTGTCCTTTTTGTCTAGATGAGTGAGGGCCAGGTGAAGTGTGGTGTTGATGGCATCATCTGTAGAAAGGTTGGGATGGTATGCAAACTGTAGGGGGTCCAGGGAAGGAGGAAGTTATGACTTGATGTCCCTCATGAGTCATGACGAGTCTCTCAAAGCACTTCATAATGATGGGTGTGAGTGCTACAGGACGATAGTCATTGAGGCAGGACACTGATGGTTTCTTTGGCACAGGGACGATGGTGGTTGTTTTGAAGTATGTTAGGATAACAGTGGTGTTCAGAGAGATGTTGAAGATGTTTGTGAGAACATCTGCCAGCTGTTCTGCAAACCCTCTGAGCATACAACCAGGAATGTTGTCAGGTCCAGTAGCTTTCTGTGGGTTGACTCTGAGCAGAGTTTTCCTCACATCAGCCACAGTTAGACAGAGCACTATATAATTGGGAGGTGAGGTGGTCTTCCTCGCTGCATTGTTGTTATGGGCTTCAAACCGTGCGTAGAAATTGTTCAGCACATCTGGCCTCACTATCACAGGCAGGTGGTGATGGCCTGAATGCCCTGCCACATGTGGCGTACATCCCCAGTGTCTATGAGAGAGTTTTCCAATTATGTGAGAGTTTTACAAACACCATTTCTCAAATAACCATGTGGCAACATGGGCAAATTTTAATTTGTCCCATTAAAATTGTCAAAGTTCAGTGAGAGATGCTTGTAAATGTGTGTCTATTTAAAAAAGGGCAGTTTCGTTTGAGGCTCGTCTCACTCCACACTTATGTTTTTATGTAAAAGCTCTGTCTGGAATTTCTTGCTTGGAATGTATAACTTGGAGTGCCAAGTTATAACGATAACATAACTGATACTATAACATAAATGAAAGCCTTAATCTGTGCTTTTCTGAACTTTTTTCCAAAATGTTAAAGCTTGTTGATGAAAAAGACAATATGGCACTACTAACAGTACTTTTAAGTATCTAATTGTCTCCAATCATGTTTAATCAGTTGGGCTCAGTGTATAAACAGTGCTTCTTCCCTGTTGGAATGGAAACGTGCATCCACGTCAACCATTACTGGACAAGACTGGACTACCCTGGTTTAGGTGATGACATTATTTCAGGTCATTTTCTGGTCCCTGCAGACTTTAGCATTCGTGCTCATTAAAAGCACTTGATTGAACCCAAGGGGTAGTTAGCAACAGTTCATTTCCTGCTTTGCTTCAGTGGTTTCGGATAAAGGAAATTATTAACCTCAGTAGAACTAAGGCCTGCCAGTCCTCATGTAAATGGTTAATGACAGTAAAGGTTTGGGCTCAGGACAAAGTTGGGCTCAGGACAGGAAATGAATTGCTCATCTACCCTTTTTAATTTTTTATATAATAACTATGCTAAAGGCACCAGGGTTGAGCTTTGGTCTCTCTGTCTTAATGGTATTTATGTGTTTACATGCTGACTGGATTAAACTTTAGTCTTTCGACTGGGTAGAATGTACTTGTTAAACTTTTTTATTTAGAATGGTGGATTTAAAAGGACCATACCATGCTGTTCACTCCTCAGTGTGTACAGGGAAAGTTTTGTGATGTCACAAAAAGCAATAGAGTTTATCTGTTTATTCAGGCTATAGTTGTTGTTTCTCCTCCTGTTCACATAGAAGCCATTACATCAGAAGTGTTCTGGGTGAAGCATAATACAAGGTGGCCAATCAGAATAGAGCTCTTTAACATATATCACTTTTAAAGGTAGAGTAACATATTTTATTTAAAACTAAGAAATGAAGAGAGGTTGCATAAGTGATGTATTTTAATGTGCAGGTTTTTTACTCTTGATAGCCCATTCTGTTAGTAGGAAACTGCTGGGTTAAACGTTCTTGTCTTACATGCTGGACCAGCTAGTAAAGGAAGACTTTCTGCCAAGGACAATCCCTATCACACAAGCACCCTCATTTCCTATTGTAATATAGTTGGTGTGCTCTCAAAAGGAGGCCGACAGTGATTCATTTTTAATTTGGTTCCTGCAACATGACACAGTATGGTTCCTGGAGCAGCCTGCTGATAGCTTAGGGAAGGCAATGAAGACTGTAACTTTTACAGAGGCCATCTAACCACACAGCCAAAAATACAGACACCCCAGAATGTTTAGATACATTTTTCAATGCTGTAAATGTCAGGGCTATCGGACAGGCTGCTGTGGAACAATATTTAGGTAGCAGCTTTTGAAAACAGGAATGCAGAGAATTCTGTTGCAGTAGCCATTTACTTTAGAATGTCACTGTGCCCCTTATTCCTGTAGATACACTCAGCCCAAAACCCAGTGCTTTTATTCGCTTTTAGTATTCTTAGGCCTTTAAAAATCTAAATCTGCTGTGAAAATGCAGTAAAAAATAATTCAACCCAGTAAAAATAATTCAACCCTAATACTAATTTAGGATTGGTAGTAAGGCTGGATAAACATGTAATGTATTTTTACGAACTTGTGAGGTAAAATTCAATTAAATCAAGTTTCTAAGGCACTTGTGGTGACCTCATTGCTTTGGAGTTGATATGACTTCTGTGATTATAGTTTGTCTATGAGATTTGCAGCTCTTGTTTAACTGCAGACTGACAGTTACTTCATTAGTTACTCTTAAATATCCTTTGCACTTTCATCCTCAATCACAAGTGCTGACGACTGATGCTGGTTTTTATTTTGTATGCTTCAGTGAAAGAACACCGTGTGGTGGTGTAAAATGCTGAGGTTTAAAGGGTAAGACACTGCTGTGAACCTCTCAGCCTGTGTTTTGTATTTCTGTGTTGTGTCTGTATTGCAGATACTTCACCTGTGTCCCCAACCTGTACACTGCAGACATTCTGTGTTTAAGCTAAAGATACAGAGAGGGAAAGAGAGAGAAACGAGGGAGAAAGTGAGAGAGAGAAGTGAGAGAGAAAGAGAGAGAAATAGAGAGAGTAAGCGAGAGAGTGAGAGAGAGAGAAAGTGAGAGAGATAGAGTAACACACCCAGAATGCCCTTGGGAAGGAGGAGAGCAGGTCAAGGCAACTCAGAACATGGATAAAAAGCTGTTTAGAGTGCAAGACAATATGAGCGAGAGGGAGGACGAGAGAGAGGAAGGGAGAGAGAGGGAGAAGGAGAGAGTGGGAGAGAGAGATAGAGAGAGCAGCTTAGTGTCTTAGAGTGTGCCAGTCAGTGCTGTTGTCATAGCTGTAATCTGCCGGATTCACAGGCAAGGGGACGCTCTGTGGTCACAAATATTGCTGGATGTTTGACTACACTTCTATGGCATGCTTTTACAATTTTTTTTATATGGGACAGTGAGAGAATCAAATTACCTCCCGTGTATCCACAGCAGCCACTCTCGCTAGTACATTATACCTGGCTGCCAAACTACGAGACTGGCTGACTGACCAACTGACTGCACGACTGACATTCATACTGTCTTCTGCACCGCACTCAGCACAGGCCATGAGTACGGACCTCTACAACCGACTCCATTCACAGGTATGCTGCCAATGCTTCTCTTTAGACATACAACATTTTTATATTTCTGTGACTCATTGCATTTAGCTGTTTCATGTAATTATGTAAAACATGTTTATCATATTTATAGTAGGCACTAAGACCTTCAAGAGCCTACTATAAAAAGTACAATAGATCAAATGTACAGTGTAGTGCAGTACCATGATTTGGGAGATTATATAAATTGCTACTTGTAAATTGCACATCTGGTTTGGCTTTAAGGCAATTTGGGATCATTTGTCATGTTGAGATAAGTAAGGCTTTTTCATTCAGAGGCTCAGATTATGCAGCAGCATGGCTCTGTGGGTTCACCTCTGTGTGCTGCATTGCATTGGGCAGATAGGGCACTGCACATAGAGCAGATTGTACTAGAGGATGTGGAAGCACTAATGCAGAGGGGGCTGTTTTGCTGCTTGCTGTGTGCTTTTGATGAGCTGCAGTATAGCAGATTTTAGAGGCAAAGCACAGGCTGTAGCTAAGGATGGATCTGATCACAAAAAGGGTTTTTAACTAATACACTAATCCCAGCAGTTTCACTAAGCAGGTTTTTACAGTCACCTTGGCAGGCAACCTCTCTGGATCAATTAAACAGAATTAAAATATAAGTATTTTGTTTAGCAAGAGGCTTTATGAGTGGTTATAACCAAAATTTATTTAAACTAATTTATCCAACCAAATAACAAACACTAACTCACTAACATAAACACAGGCAAAACCCCTAAAGACAACTCAGATGCTCCCTTCCACTTAAAATATTTGGTTAATTAATTTAATTGTCGTTCATTGACTGTTATTTCACTTAAAATATCACAGCACTTTCCACTGCACATTTCTTTGTCTGGCAAGAGGCTGCATCACAGGAAGGGTGAGGAGCCATGAAACAGCCAATCAAAGCACTTAACAACCCCCTCACAGCAGCTCAGCAAATCAGCAAATCTCTCTCTGCACCACTTAGCAGAAGCACCTGTACAGTATTAGTGCAAGTCAGAAAAAAGTGAAAATCTATAGCGAAACATGATAAAGTCACACAACACTTTAACCCACTGGACCTAACACATACTACTCCACTGGACCTAACATATTTTAATCCATTAGAATGGCCCTTACTAAAATAATGTGCACATTAAATTAATAAATAAATAATATAGAATACTAAGGATAGGAATTGGTCAGTGAAATACTGAATGTAAGTATTGATTTGTAGATTGCTGGGAGTCAGTATTGGTCCGTAGAGTAATGAATATGAGTATTGCTCTGTTGCATGTTGTGTAGGTACTCGACTATAGAGTAATGAATGTGAATATTGCTATGTAGGCTGTTGAGTGTAAGTATTGGTCTAAAGAGTACTGTATGTATGATGTATGTATGTACTGATTTGTAGAGTGCTGGTTGCCTTTCATTTGGCTCAGTACCCATGAAATAGCTCTGTTTCAAAAAGTGTCATGAACCCTGGTCTGTTATGTAGGTATAGATCTGTAGAGTA
>JBBKCR010173587.1:0-19236 GCA_037577295.1 Ladigesia roloffi | reverse complement strand
CTGAATGTAGGTATAGGTCTGTAAAGTACTGAATGTGGGTTTAGATCAGTAGATTACTGAATGTAGGTATAGGTCTGTAAAGTACTGAATGTGGGTTTAGATCAGTAGATTACTGAATGTAGGTATAGGTCTGAAAAGTACTGAATGTGGGTATAGGTCTGTAAAGTACTGAATGTGGGTATAGGTCTGTAAAGTACTGAATGTGGGTATATGTCTGTAGAGTACTGAATGTGGGTATAGGTCTGTAAAGTACTGAATGTGGGTATAGGTCTGTAGAGTACTGAACGAAGGTATAGGTCTGTAGAGTACTGAATTTAGGTATATAACTGTAGAGTACTGAATGTAGGTATAGATCTGTAGAGTACTGAAAGTAGGTATAGGTCTGTAGCGTACTGAATATAGGTATAGGTCTGTAGAGAGCTGTAGAATGCTGAGTATTGATTTGTTTTGTTGTTTAGTCAACATGTAGAGTGCTGAATGTAGATGTTTATGGTGCTATGGCTCACTCTCTCTCTCTCTCTCTCTCTCTCTCGCTTTCTCTTCTTCTCTCTCTCTCTCTCGCAATATTTTGTGTTTTAACTGTTTTAAACTGTATCATAGTAGTACATTACTGCCATGTAAACCTCTGGATCAGGCCTAGTAAAGTAAAGAAGAGTAGTTATGGTGGGTTTTGGTATTTATTATACTTGTTGTTAATATTGCTGTTCATAGTTCTTACTGTAAGCTCTGTTATGTGTATTTACGGGGTGTGTAGTGTAGGTATTGCTCTAATGGCTGTAGATTGCAGTTGTCTTGTTGATCTGGAGTTCTGTACCAGTCACCATTGCCAACTCCATTATCATGTCAGTTTCAACCAATTATATCAGTACAAATTTCTGCCTGCCACGCTCTAATCTTTTAGCTGTCTGTTTTAAGAAGATTTTATATGTGAGTGCCTGATGTCATAAAATATTGGGTTCAGTCACTTTGTCCCCTGTTACCCCCACCATCAATTCACTGCAGCCGGCTGGAGGTCTGCTCGTAGGTCTAACCAGGGAATGGCCTAGCTTATAGCAGTTGTATTTTAGCCTTCTGGGGACAGGAATCACTCTGGTGCCTATAATTACTCTGCTTTTGTCACCTAGTTCTAATGTGTGGATGGTCGGAGAGAAAAATAGGCTACCTGCTGTTCCACCTTAATGAAGAGCTACCATGCTAAAGCCCATGCAGCACAGTTTAAAACAGTATGCCAGAGATGAGCTGGCTAATACCAAATAAATATAAGTTAATATAAATATAATCTGCTGACCGTATGTTTTTGTGAAGGCTAACGTTGTAGAGTTATGATGTGAAAATAGGATTATACAGTTTGGGCAGAATTTAGGAATGTGAAACATTAAAAACCAAATACACTTATGAGACTGCAGTCCTAATGCAGACTTTGATCCAGGTCCAGTGTATTAGTGCTCAGATTATAACTCTGGTCCCTGCTAATCTATGACGCATCACTATAAGAGTTAAAGTGAAATTCCTGGCAGAAATGTGGCTCCCCCCAAGAATTACATGCTAAATATATACAGAATACAGAGTTCATTTAGAACCAAATATTAGAATACATGTTTCTAGATCTGCAATGAGAGGAAAGTCCAAACTGTATCTTAGTTAGAAAGTAGACTTATTTCAAGTACTCAGCATTTTAATCTTTAAACTTTAAATTATTCATAAGCGATAAGATTAACAGCAAGTAGGACACATCCTATATGCTACCATGTTGTGCATGTAGCACAATGTGTCCCAGGCTGTGACAGGAGACTGAAGCACCGATTATCACCTGTGCTCTATGTGTTATAGTGATAATGCTGCCCGCTTTAATGGAGTTTCCAGGGTGTGTTTGTCCTGACAGCTTATACTTTTACCTAGACGAAACCTTTTCCCTTCTAAACCTAAGAGGGTTTAATCTGCCAATTTCTGATTTTAAATAGAATTAAAATTAAGCTGATTTTCTGATTTTCCATGACTCTTAATTGAGGGGGTAAAAGGCACAGTCTTGATGTTTTTGAAAATATAATCACAGTATGATGACAAAGTGCGCATTTATGGTTTGGCAAAAGACAAAACTATTTTTGCCAAACCAAGCACTGATACTTTTGATTAAAAGGTGCCAAAAGGAGAAGGACCATGGAATAACCATTTTTTGAGATGTGAAGTTTTTTTAAAGGACAATGGAAGGTTTTAGCAACCGAATGTTTTTTTGCAGTATCATATAACAAGCTAATATTTAGGGAACTTCATATTTAAGATTTGCTTAAGTATTGGTATTTATTAAAATGAAATAATCTAATATTCGCTAAAAGATTATAAGGATTAGTATTTCAGGACTATAATTTTTTCGCCAGAACATTCGTTATCCAGTGTTAGTAGCATAATACTATGAAAGTGTAGCAGTGTAGGATGCTCTATGCCATAGTATCTGGTTCATTTATTGATCAGACTGAGGGTTTCTTATTTTGGACTAGCATTATTGCTCTGTTCGAACAGTATCTCGGTATTGATTTCAGGATGCTGGTGCTGGCTCGGCAAGGGGAGCGCTATTTATAGGTTGAAATACTGTCAACATTTTCCTCACCTACAGACTAGTCAAACACACACTATATACCCTTTCCAGCTGCATGCACACACACACACACACAGACCCGCAAACAAATAAAACACACAAACTCAGATACTAGGACTGCATGACATAGAGAAAATACTAGTATATAAATATTAGTGTATATAAGTACATATTATTATAATAACAGTGTAATATGTGGACTATTCTGTATATAATAATACGATAATTATTAGATTATTATTAGATTACTATACACCTTTTGTATTTAGAAATGTACTGATGAATGAATGCTAATGTCAAATGAACACCTTAATTAATCAAAAATGCAGTCTGAAATAATTAATAATTATATAAATTCTTATGGCAAACATGAATAGCGCTGTGATTGATTAGAAGTCAGTTAAAATGTCTGTATCTGGGTTTGTGTTTTTTTCTATGTGTCTGTCCTCTGGTACCCTCTGCCTTTCACATAAATGAGTTATAACTGTGTCACGATTTCCGGTGCCTTCCAATATCCATCTGACCCTGATAGCGGGAAAACTCTTACTGCTCACTCATAATAATGTTTCATTTTTAATTCTCTCTCTCTCTGTTTCTTTCTTTTTTCTCTCTCTCTATCCCTCACACACACACGCACACACCCACATGCACACACCCACACGCATAAAACGCACACACCACCACAACCCATGTCTCTATGAGCCAGCCTGTATAGCACTTTCCAATAATGCCTGCCTGTCTCTCCTTAGATGAGTATGTATTTGTGTGAGTGTGTATAGTCGTACCCTGGCCCTGCATGCTGGATTACGCTGTGGGAGTGTGTGGAATGGTGCACAAAAGACATGTTTGTTGTGACGGCAGTATGTCAGCCGAGGGGAGGACGTATAAAAGGATTAACTTTCAGATTACATGTCATTCATTTTTTAGGCTATGCAAAAGCCGTACTTCTGAATGAAAGCCTCTGTGTATAAGTGCGTGTATGTACATGTTTCATGTGACTGCTTGCGTCTCTTTGCACTTACTATGCAGTGTGCCTTATTTATTGGCCTTTTGGTCGGTTTTAATTCAGAAGCTTACGAACAGCCAGAAATGCATGTGTGACCAAGAACAAAACGTATACTGTAGTGAAATTGGTTGGCAAACATTTACTCATTGGTTAAAGTACAGCACTACTAATCTACTGTGTCATTTTCAGCTGCTTGGGGTTTGTCTAGCCCCGTGAACCAAAGTTGTTTTTTGTTGTAATTATTAATCTAGAATGATTACTTTATTTACAATGAACAGGCACATACAGGCAACAAATGTTGAAGGTAATAGTCAGCACTAGTAAGGGCTAAATGCAAGTGTGAATTACCACCAGGGTGCGTTGTGATTCAGTCACTCAAATCATTTGAAGAGGTGAAATTGGCATCACAAGAAAATATGCTTGGTGACAGTGCGCAAACACTTAAAAAATACAGAGGAACAGCATAAGATAAAACCATTCGAAACAAGCACACTGCTTTTATGATTAATTTTACAAAATGTTGCGTGAGCATCCAGTATTTTGTTATGTTGAAGGAGATGAGATTAACTCTGCCGGCAGCGATGTAACAATTCTAAAATTTGAAAGTGTTATAGTATGTACTGTACTTCAAAAAAATGGACTGTTGTGATTATTTGCGTGAGACTGAAACCTATCTTATGAATGTGATTTAGGCAGAAGTGAAACCTGAACACAAATGACTTGGAGCACAATGAATGGAGGCACAGGTGTAAACTCCAATTTGTTTAGACTTTCCACTTATGATTCGAGTGTGTAAGTGTAAAACCAATGGAAACAGGGCTATGGTAAGTTAATGGAACTGATTTACTACATACCTACCAATGATGGCAAGCTCCAGGGCTGTAAACTGGAATCAAGTTTCAGATGAACCCCTGGGAGAACATCTTTCAGAAAGCTAAGATCAAAATCATCAGAGATAAATTTATGTGGATTTTGTAGTGTTTTTCACTCTGATTTAAATTCTGTGTTAATTTTTCCCTAGCACATTTTTGTGATGAAGCTAGTTATATATTGCATGATAGTGGTATAATTAGCATTTAATAATCATATTATAAGCATTTTTGAAGAAACAGTAGTAGCTGACAGTCACTAATCATTATATCTTTGCCTATATATCTCAGTCTGACACACTGAAAATATTGAAACAGTTACTTGATCGGTGGCTGAGGTTTAGTGGAAAAACGCATGCAAGTCTATAAAAAAACGAAATTTACTCATAATTCAAAAAGTTAATGTTACTGAAGTAATTAAAGCAAATCTGCAAGCAGCATAAAAAACTGGTTTTGAGAAGTGTGCTGTGGTTTCTGTTGACCTGTATTATTACTGGAGAAAAGGAAGACTGTATATGTTGTACTGAGGGGAAAGCCCTGCTTTTATCCCTTTTCATAGAAGTTATAAAATTCACTTTGATCTTGTTTTGGAGGTCCCTCATTTCAGCTTTGAGTTTTAAATTTTAATGAGAATCCACCATCTGAGCAAAGCCTTAGTAAGCCCATTGCTTTTGTTATTGTTTTAAACACAATTTGAGAACACTGGCTGCTCTGTACATTGTGGGAAATGACGGGTGAACCATTAGAATGGAATCTTTTCAGCTGATCTTTCATTAGCTCAGACTAAGAAAGGGTTTTTTCAGTTTAGAATAAAATTAAACATGAACAAATGTCAGTAATTTCACAAAATGTTTCATTATAGGACACTTGTACTTTTCCTTGTTTTCATAAAACACAAACAGATGCAAAATAAACACACACACACACAACATTTTGGTGTTCTGTCATTGGGATAGCGCTGAGGTTGCTTTTTACACAGTGTGTGAGCTTCACAGTGTGTTATCTGCCCTTGCTTTCTGCCATTCCCCTCAGCATTAGCAGTCAGTTTTTCCCTACAGTGTTAGAGATACACTCTACCTGTCTTGTTCATGATGCATTTGTGCTAAAACAATATGATCAGTACATTGTCAAATGTGACATTTATGAAAATAAACCAGCAGAATTGGCCAATAATTGCTTGTCTGTTTTCTTACATATTGTGTCGAGTCATTAAGATGTAGACTGGTGCAACTTTGTCTTGGTACTTTGCATTATGAAGAAGAAAAGCAGCAAGGAGAATCACCAGATTATTGGATAGGGTGAATTGCATGCTGTGTGAGAAGGAGACATGAATGTGTGGACACAGAATGACAGGAAATGAGTCAGCTAAGCACCTATATAGTGCCGTTTTTGCTGGACACGTGCTGCTACTGCAGGCACTGAGAGCTGCTGAGCTTTTGACTGAAAGAATAGCAGAAGTATCCTCATTAAATCATATCTGTCTTTCTATATCTGTCTTTATTAGTCTGCGTGAGAACTGTGAATCACGCTGAACATTCAGCCTGGGATAAATTGGTGTTAAATCGTGTAAGCTTAAGATAAGATAAGATTAGAAAGAACTTTATTTATCCCGAGGGAAATTCTTTTGTACGATACATGCTCAGTGCAACAAGAGGACAGGAGTAAATGAGTTCAAAAGGACAGAACAATAGAATAGTGCAAATTCAATATTAGATAAACTTACAAAGTAACAATATAACTAAGGCATCAGTAATAAAATATCACTATTAGTGCAGTTAGTTTAAAAAGTGACATAGTGTATGGTCCAGGTGTTCTGAGGTGACAGTGTTTGTGCGCTGCGTACAAAGAGAGTTAGCAGCATGTGATTGGGGATGACACAGACATTCAATAACTTACAGGAAAATAGGTAAGAGAAGATGAGTAATATTGCCCAAACAGAGTGAGAAACCAATTGACATAAATACTAATCCTGAGAAAATCACCTACAGAATGAGGAAGAGCTGTACGGTCTTATGGCCACGGGTAGGAAGGATTTCCTGTGGCGTTCAGTTCTATATTTTGAGGCAATGAGTCTTGCTGCGTGTGTGCTTTGACGGCCCAGGATGGAGGCAGGCATGGGGTGAGAGGGGTTGTCCATGATACTGGGGAGTCTTTCAACATTCTCCTTTCAGACACCTCCGTCAGGGTCACCTGTCTGACACCCAGGACCGAACCCACATTTTTTATTAGCATAAAGAGCCAGCCCTGCCCTTTCTTGAAGACAGTGTCTGTGTTCTTGGACCAGTCCAACTTCCTGTCAGTGTGTACCCCCAGGTACTTGGAGTGGAGATTCATTAGATAAGTAGGTGTTGCCAATTAGTGGAGCCAGAATATGAGTACGTTCATTACTGATTCCATAAGGGGGCGTTCACATGTCACCTCTTTTGCGCGCTCAAGTCCATTATTTCAAATGTAGACGCGTGGCAGCCGCGCTCGTAACGGAAGTGACGCGGTTGAAAACACCTCTTCAGAACGCCGCAAGTGCACCCTGGGTCATGTGACAAGATTCAACCAATTAGCTTCCTTGCCTTTTCTGTTACACTGACCAGAGATGATTTAACAGGAGAAGCTGTGTTTACTGATGCTTGGGACATTTTTTCCTAAAATATGTCCAGGCGGATCAGCCGGTGAAATTCCCCATGTTTTTTCCGTTTTTGAGGAATGGGATGCACCCAAACACTATGGCATTTTTTTTTTCTGCATGGTTGCTTAGCAACGACAGACACTTCCGGAGCGCAAGCACCCGAGCGCTTTTGAAAATGCTAGATTGTATGAGTGGGATGGATGTTGGCAATGTTCTGTATGTCACCATCAAACACTTGTAGCTTATATTTTTGTTTTTATGTGGTTCATTTTTTTTGCACCATGTACTGAGAGCAATGTCAATAAAAGTATCAATGAATATCAGTACTGATAAACAATATCCGTATCAAAAATATACTCTAATAGGAAGTGAAATCACTGCATTTGCATTGAAATGTCAAAAGGTGTAAGCTAAAGCAGAGAATTTCTACAGTAACTTAATCAAATTCAATTTACAATGAAAAATTGTAAAGTAAAAAATGGATAATATGGAATTGTTTTTGTCACTAAGATATAAGATAACTAAGATATCAGGGTTTTTTCTCCGCCGGGCTCCTTGTTGCATAGATTAAGCAAGGTGTCAGGCATAATGGTGTTTTGTTCTCAGACCTGCTTCTTTTTCTTCCTGAGACTCCCTTAATCACTCTCTAATGGACCAGTTTAATGACCTCAAACCTACAGTCACTTTAATGTCTTGATCTGTGCAAGGCAAGGTGAGTCAGACAGCGCTCCTATTTATTGACCTGTCTAGGCTACCTCAGAATCTTTATGTTGAAGTACGAAGTTCAAAGCAGTGAACAAGTAAATCATTGGGCTCTTAGAGAGAAACACTTCTTGGTGTGCGTGTGAAATGATGCAGGAATAAGAGCCAATTTGCTTCCTGAGAGAGACTGGTAATGTTGACCACATTAGTAGTCATGGTAACTGTCTCCTTTGAGTTGGAGAGGGTGTTCATTTTTCTAGCCCAATGAAATAGAATACAAAAGGTCAAAGAGAACGAGAATATGTAATTATCATTAGCTGTAAGCACACAGAAGGATGTGAGCTTTGTGAGAGTCGAGATGGATACTGCTACTACAGTACCAACAGCTGAGGAGGCAAGGATCACTAGATTGTGCAGTGCAATTGATTATACATCTTATTCCTGTCTTCCATTTGAAGGCATTTTTAAAGGTCATGCCGATTTTGTATGCTTATATATAGGTCTTAGTCGTCCCCTAATACTGTTTCCGAAATTCAGTCACGTAACAAAAAATAATTGTAAATTGAATTGTAAAAAAACATTACATATAAAATAAGCCTTTATAAGTTCCACAATTGAGAAACTTGCATCGTCACAGCAGAAATTTGACAGTACAAAGCAACAGGATAAAAACTATACCATACAACAGTTTATTATAAAAAGTAAATTATACAAATCTGAAAATATCAATATGGACATGTGTGTATTGAACTCTCCAGTGGCGGAGCTAGACTTCGGCTGTGAAACTACATTTGCGTTTCGGCATGCTAGTGACACACAGCTCTTGCAGTGCAGCTCCTTGTTTGTTTCGTTTCGACGATTGGGTCAGACAGGTACTTGTGCCCCCTGTCGCGCGCTGATTCGAAATCGTGACGTCACCCCCTACTTCCACGGCTTCTCTTTAGTTAGAGGGTTTCACTGTTGTTTTAATGTCTGTCTACGGTAAACAAGCCGTATAGTATAAACTATCACATGCCTTTTCGACGTTTATTTATTTTTACAGATACTAATTTAAATGACTGAATTGCTGAATAGAGAAACAGTATTTCCAGTTCGGTGCCGCTGGGGGGGCCAATAAAATTTGGGGGTGGGGGGTGGGGTGGCTCCTGCCCTGGCTCTGCCACTGGAACGCTCTCTCTCTCTCTCACTCTCTCTCTCTTTCTTAGGGCTGGGAATCGCTTTAATAAAGTGGCTACTACTGCATTTATTTTGTATTGTAACCTGCCAGCCTTAAAAGAAACGTGTGGAGTATTGTGTGATTCAGGGCTCTTAATGCTTGTGTGAATGTGAGAACTTGAAGACAGCCATGGGGTTTGTAGAAGTAGAGAGAGGAGAGCAGGCAGGACCATATCGCACATTACCACTCACTGCTCTCTCCTCTTTTTTCCTCTCTCTCTCTCTCTCTCTCTCTCTCTCTCATTTTCTCTGTCTTGCTCACTCTCAGAGAGGTGATGAAGAGGCAGTGGTGGACAGAGGAGGCACTCGCTCCATTCTCAAGGCCAACTTTGGACAGGAAGAGCTGGAAGGTAATGAAAGGATACACAAACACACACATACACACAAACATGTGTATACATAGTAAAGGACATATGCAGTAAACGGAAAACCTAGGCAGTGTGCAAACAATGCGCATGTGCCTCCCTATCCTTTCAGTCCAGATAATTGATGGTGTGTGAGTGAGGAGAGAATGTGGGAGAGGGAGATTGTGTGGGTAGAAATCAAGATCACATCCTATTGGCACAGCCTGACAGAGCAGATGTGTGTGTGAGACACCAATAGAAGAAGAAGGAGAGAGAGGGAAACAGAGGGAGAGAAGAGAATGTAAGACTTGAAGAGAAAAAACAAAGAAAAATTTAAAAAGGAGACAAAGTGGGGCTGGAAAGAGAAACAAAACAAGGAAAGTGAGAGAATGAAAGCGGGTTAAGAGAGACTAAGAGAACTGTATGAATGTCTGTGTGCTTATGTGTGTATGACAGTCATTAGATGATAAGATGCAAAGAGCATCTCAAGGGAACAAGAAAAGACAGCGCTAATTTATATGGGTCCATGTGACGTCAGCAACATGCGTGCATCTGCACAGGAGCTATTTCTGTATCCCTCTGATCCCCCTTTGAAGAGTGAAGAGAGCAGGACTAGTGGTCTATTTAATCCCATTGTATAAAACCTATATATATTATAGGATCTCTTTTAATGCTAAAGAGACAACTAGACATCTGTCTCTAAGTCTGGTGCAGCGTGCTTGTGTATTTTAGCTGCATGTTGTCAGCAGTAGGTCATGACATTATTGCGTCTGAAACAGGAAGGGAGGGTTTATGCTGCCCTGCTTCATATTCCAGTACTAACTCACAGCCTTCAGGGACAAACTACCCCCCACCCTTTCTCTTTGTCCTTCTTTCTCTCTCTCTCTCTCTCTCTCTCTCTGGCAGGTAAGCTGGTTATATCTGGAGACAAAATGGTGCCTTTGCAGTGTTTGTGTGTGTGTGTGAGAGAGAGAGCTCACGAGAGGAGAAAGAGGTGTGTGTGTGTGTGTGTGTGTATTCTCTTGATACAGTGTCATCTGTGTTTTAATCTCAGTCATTTAATCTTATTCTATCGCATAATATAAGTGTGGAGGCCCAGTGGGGGTGCATGCCATCATTTTGAAGTCGAAGTCAAGGTAACTTCACTGTTTTAGCTATAAACATGTGTAACGTGAGATAAGATGACAGGATAGTACATAAATTGTACGTATATAAATAAAATACAAAGATAAACCTTGTCATAAACAAAAATTGTGCAAATGTGGCATCAGCAGTCAAATGAATAACAAACAATACCAAAATGTAATTGTGTGCTCTATGTAAGAATGATCAGCAAGAGTTCAATATACATTCCGTCTATAAAAATACTTACAGTAATTGAGAGAGTATTTAGGGATAAATGTAACATTTTTTGTGTATATAGCTGCATATGGATATAAAAGTGTAAAGTGCAAAGGTGGGTTGAGTCAGTCTACAGTTAAGGTGTCTGTGTGGGAAGAGGGGTAGGCAGTAGTGATGCTCCAAACAATCGGGGGACGATCAGTATCGGCCAATAATCTATAATTTATGGTTCGATCGGTACGCGTTAAACTTGCTGATCTTAGGAACCGCTCACAATTAATGACGTCAATGTGTGAGGACTAGAGACGGGTACCGAACCAGGTCCTTTATCGCCTTATTATAAAAGACCGCAGTATGGATAAACTCGCACACACACACACACACACACATCATGAGAGAACTCGCACACTCACACAAAAGGAAACATTTATAATAGTACTTTATCTGAAAAAAGTGAATGGTGATCAGGGAGCTTACATATGAGTTATATAAACTTGAAGGATCAGAATCGGCTGATGACCTACTCAAAAATTGGTACTTGGTATCGTTGCAAAAATCCTGAGCGGAGCATCCCTAGTACGCAGTGTTTTAAGGAGTCGGAGGAGTTGGAGGAGGATTTTTGATGTAGCAGGTATGGATGGTGTCGTCTGGTGAGAGGAGAGAAGCTGTAATGATGCTTCTGGTTGTTTTAACTCTCCGCTGCAGGCTCTTTCTGTCCTTGGTGTTGGCAATGCCAAATATTTTCAGCAGGTCAGAATGCTGTCTATGGTGCCTCTGTAAAACTGGAGGATGTAGCTTTAGCGTATTGTCAGAGGATGTAGGGGCTCAGGACGATGTAGGTGCTCCTGAACTCAGATCCTATTACTTTTTAAAATATGATTTTTTATTCCAGATGTCATTGTGGACAGCTGGAAAAGGAAGAATTCAAATTCCGTCTGCCGTGTCTGCTTCTGATCAATGCTATTGATTTTGCCACTGTCTCCACATAATGAAACTTGGGCTCCATCCAACTGTGCAATAATGTGTAATTCAGAATCTGCATCAATGTACACTAAGAAGCCACTGCATTAGGCACACTTCTATTTATATCTTCACTCATTATCAATTTTATCTGCTATAGTTATCACATGCAACATAGTCAGTTACTTTGAATCATTTGTTAACTCCACTAGACTCTGGTCAAAAGTGGTCAGGACCCACATGGGTTTACTAGTGGGCAAGTATTATTTAGTAGAGGATCTTATTCAGTGACATAGTAGTGGTGTGTGTTTGTTTGTGTATATGTAAAGAGTCAATTTGTCTTATGTGAACACAGCACAGCACACAGTGAACAGAACACATTTTTTTCTGCATTTAACCCATTCACCCAAGTGAAGCAGTGGGCAGCCAGTGGCACCACTAGCAATCCTGGGATTTGAACCCACAACCTTCTGATTGCTCTGTGTATATTAATATTTACACAGGGTATATTAATATTTGTAACTACATTTATTGGGAGAGTCCGCTGGAGCAACTGAAGGTTAAATAGTGTGCTCAAGTACACAAGTGTAGAAAGTGGGAGTTTGAACCTATAACATTGTGGTCATCATTATTCTCTATTAATAACTTTGCTTTAATGAAATGAGTTGAGTTGGTTTAGTGTCTGGACTAACCTACAATTCTCTCCCTCAGTACAGTCTGCATTTAGCTGCCTCCTCAAAGTGGCCTCCTCTGCACAACTAATCTGGACCAGCGGAATTTATACATGCTGCAAGTGTAGGTCAGACAGGCCTGGCATGTGCTTCAGCTATTTACACTTTTAGATATTTATAACATTCCAGTAAATGCATACACACTGAACGCCTTTTCTATTTTGTTTGAGTAAAAGAAATAGTTGGATATAGTGACAATCTCTCTTCAGCAGAGTTTCAAGAGAGTTAGATGTTGTCTTAAAAGACGATCAGTCTTTGTGTGGCCAGAGTGTGGGATCTGTATACATAAAAAGAAGTGTTTATATGAACTGCTATTCATTGCGATGTCGGGCAGTGTGTGTGTGTATGTGTGTGTGTGTGTGTGTGTGTGTGTGTGTGTGTGTGTGGTCTCTGTGGCAGATGTTTAAACAGTTTAATAAAGCTGCAGCCCTGAGACCTAATTTAGGTAAAATGATGAAATCAGCTAAAACATTCCATTGGCAGTTTTTTTAAATGACACACTGAGGAACAGTTGGGCCTTTATATTTTCAGTGAAATAGAAACATTATTATCTCCAAATGATTCAAATCCGGATTAAGGGGAGTGCTTTTCATCATTTACCATAATTTTCAACACTATTAGGAAATATTCTTTTTCAGCCTCAGCCGGTGACAATATTAAATTGTGGATAAACTAGAGTATCACAGTTCGCTGACATAACAACACCTCTCCCCTAAAATCCATATTTAGAGTGCATCTGCTCCAGAATTATTGTTCATTTTGGTGTATATATCAGATGCCTGTATCCATAATGATCCACTCTAGCTGGTGAGAGCAGTGATGTTTCTGAATTTGTGAATGTTTTACAAAACTTTACTATAGGAGTGAGCAGTAAGATGATATGCATTGTTGCCATTATAATTTCATAGTGAGCTTTTCGGCAAGAGCATATATAGTCCTGTTAATTTGTATTCTGTGATTCTGTGTGACTAACTAAATATATTGTGCACAGTGATAATGTCCCAGTATTATGTTTTGCCTTGTGGTCTACCATAGTCTTTACACTCACACATCCTACATAGAAAGATCATTCTTCAGTGAACTGTTCCTTAGGGGACCAGAAGTGGTCTTTCTGGGATATCGCTCCAAAAAGCCCTGGGCCTCCAAGAGAGATTTTTTTCCCACATGCAATCAGGGTGGTTTAGAGAGCTACCAATTTTTTCAGAGCTCTCAGATCTTTTCCTTTGCACTCACACAGGCCACAGGACACTTTATATAGGGGTGCACGTCCCCCTGGGCCGGAAGACACGTAGACGCCACCGCCACCACGGCCACAGACACAGGAAGAGGAGCAAAGAGAGGGATTCTGGCGTAGGGGATGGACGAGACTCACCAACCTATGGTGAGTGTTCCCTCATATCACTCTGTACATATTCTTACCCACTCATAAACACTGTCTCCTGTCTTTCTCTTGTTTTTCCTGTCTTTCTGTCTTTGTCTCTCTTGCTATCTCTCTATGGTAGGAATATATAAGTGCACATATTTTATTCAGTGTGGTTTCACTCAGATTTTTACACTTTTAAAAATGTTTCCATGTTTCTACATATACACTACACAGATAAACAAAAGAACTTCAAGCATATGTTTGGGTGTGGGTGTCCCCCCAGTGGTACAGATACAATTTTTGAAACCCTGTTCCAAATTGGAATCTTTAATATGTGTTGAAATCGTGAAGCTTTTATTCTGTGTCCTTCTGCTCGAAGTTGTTTCAGCGCTGTGTGAATCCTAAGCAGCCTGCTTGCATGGTGCGCTGTTCATTTCGTCAACATGCCTATGAGTCACTCAGCCTCCTCTGCAAGGCTGCAATGATTATTCTCACTCGATTCATATGTCAATAACGCAACGGTCACACATTGATTCTCAGTGGGAACATTGTATTCCACACATTAGGGGATGATACGAAGGCCCGATGCTTTGTGATTGTAGCAGAAACTAAAGATACAATTCTGTGCGTTAATGTGGAGAACATTTCATTTACATAACGGACATTGCTAACAGCTGTATTATGTAAGAAGCGAGAATTCTATTTCTGTTAGGTTTGAATCATAGCAGCTCACGTAAATGAAAGAATTGTTCCAAAATACCTGCCTTGCTGCTGTAGTGTTTTGAGGCTAAGCTGAGTTAACGTTCTGTGCTGCAGACACCCCCTCTCAGAGGGTCCAGTTTTTGCTGGGAACTGAGGACGATGATGAAGAACACATTGCACATGAACTCTTCACTGAGCTGGATGAAATCTGTCTGCGTGATGGAGAAGACGCTGAGTGGAGAGAGACAGCCAGGTGACTCACCACAATCCTACCACCCCTCAACAAAGCAAGGATCCTCAGTCGGCTTTCTGATTTGTCCATGACAAATCAGGTGCTTTTCTTTGACACATTATTAGAGGTTTTTCAGTAAAAACTGACTGTGTTCGACGCATCATTCTGTATTTTGCGTACAGGACCAGTGTACCCTGTATGTTCCACTGTTTTTGCAGTAATTATTGTATTCAGGGCCATACCTGAGCCATACCACAGGTAAGGTGTAACACTGTGTTGCTATAATTAGAGATCGAGTACACCAGATTCTATTTTCTTTGGCTATCCATTCATAGCTTAAATTCTGTTCAGCTAGAGCCATTTATAATGTAAATAATTAAATATGTTGAATATGTGTCAGGAAATTTCTGTATGGAGGATATAGTCTCCTGGAGTTGTTGATCTGAATGCCAACTGTAAAACTGTAATGAAAAATGAAAGAGAACAATATAGAGGAAGCAGAGTGTTGCACATAGACACTGATTCCAAAGAATATATTGCTTTGACATTTTGGCTCCCATGAAGTCACATTTCTCTGACAATGAACAAAGCTATTAGTAGTCCTCTTGTTTGTGCTCATGACATTGCATTTGTTTTTCTCCCTCTCTATCTCTGTAGATGGCTTAAGTTTGAGGAGGATGTGGAGGATGGAGGAGAGAGATGGAGTAAGCCCTACGTGGCCACGCTCTCGCTACACAGTCTGTTTGAACTACGCAGCTGCATTATCAATGGCACTGTGATGCTGGACATGAGGGCCAGTTCACTGGAGGAGATTGCAGGTGTGTGTGTGTGTGTGTTTGAGGACAGTCAAAGACAAATATATGTCTCAGAATTATTTGCTAGGATTGTAACAATGCATATATTTCATAACATAATATGTTTTTACACCTTGGCACAGATTTGACAATATAAACACAATTTCAGATTTCAGGATTTTAGATGTCTCTATAAAGCTTAAATTTTTTTCTAGACTAAGTTAAATAAATGTTCTCCAGTAAAACTTTTCAGCTGCATCCTCTAACAAAATAGTCACAACCCTAGTATAAATTATAGTAAAATATAGTCCAAAAATATATTTTAGGAACGGATGTGTCCATAGTGTGTGTATAGCATAAATCACATTCATGGGATGTAACCAAATTTTGATCACTGATAGTTATTGGCCTTGATTTTAATAAATAAGAGAACAGGGGGAATGAGGAATATATGTTGGCTTCACATTTTCATATTGTATTTTTTGATACTGTTTTAAAATAAGTGACTCTTTATATTTACATCGTACCTCAGTAAATTAATTGATACATATGCATCATATAAAACATGACATTTTCTGTCACTAGTTCAGATGAGGAACTAGTTAAAATGATTATGGTAGTTGATTATATGCTACAGATATGAGAAACATCCATTGGGCTATTTGCATTCCCAGGAAAGGCACAGAGAGCATGGATTAAAGGTTTCCATCATTATTACAGATTTTCATCAACTGAGTGCACTAAAGGTTTATATATAATATAAATAAATAATACGTTTGGTTTGTATATAATAAGTTTAATGTTCTGGAGTTTTTTTAATGTTCACAGAGGAATGGCAATGGGAAGCTGCTCTAAATTTCCTGTATTTTTGGTCAGAATCTATCCCTTATTTTCAGTGTTGAAAATTGACAGTGCGTGCTTAAAGTAAACTAGTAAACTAGAGCACCACTCTTTATGCAGTCTGCAGTATGCATTCTGCAAAATGAGTTAAGGCTATTTGTAAATGTGGGTACGTAAATAATCCATAAGCCATATATTACAGGATATAGGCCATTCAATTTGCATCACTCCTGTGCAGCAATTTTCTTCCGGTTTTGCCAGTCTGGATGCGCTTCTCTTAAAGGAAGGCACAGATGTGTCGGATATCGACAAATCTGTAACGAATAAGTGGAGATTTAAAAAAATCAGTCAGATTATTTTTTTTGCTTTAATCCATGAGAAGGGCTTACTAAACGGTGTAGACTGCCATAAAACCATGTGGAGCCCAGTCTGGCTGATGTGTTGCATAGAGTCACAGAAGAAAGTAAAGCTTTTTTTAGTTCAAGTTAGATGGTGCTAAAACATATAGAGATGCTAAACTCTCCTTTTACTGAGAGAATGATCTGAGATGAGAAAATGTTTTAGGTTACTGTTGCGTGAAGTGGGGACTGAAGCAGCATCTGCACACACCACTCACCGGATATTTTGCATCTTGATGCCAAAGCCATTTTTAAAACCCTGCTAGTGGTTTGAAAATAGCACTTAAGCTAGAGTAACCTAAACTGCATCACAGTTAACTTGACCTTTTGAGTAGAGAGCCATTTGCAGACTGTAGCATCTGTGGTTGTATCTGAGCTGCTTTATATTTTTGTAAAGTGCCCTAGCATAAAGGTAAAACGCCTTTTACGATACAAACATAACATGCATTTACAGATTCTGATTTGTTTGTGGAAGGCTATATACTGATATACCTTGAAAACAAAGTACTATTATTATGACAAGTACTGTCCACCTTTAACAAGGGCTAAAAATGTTTAAAATGTTCATACTTGACATAAAGGTAATTTGGTACTGCCTGTTAAAGCTTATACTGCAGACATAGGGTCATCATTTCACTTGCTTAAACAGCTGAATTATACAGCAGTAAAAACCTGCACTTATACAACTGTGGTATTCTTTTAGCTAATGTTCATTGCACACTTCACTGCTTTACCGAGTAATGTCCTATTACCTTTACTTATAGGGGTGTCAAGGATATCAGGGTTTCTATATGTACATATTATATTTTCCCCCAGAATACTTAGTGTAGATTAGTCATTTGAAATAGCACATTAGTTCAGTATCAAGCCTGACACATATGGTCTGTTAACTATTAATCAGGCTATTTATTATTCACGGGAATATTAATTATTGATACCTTTCTGGTGCACACAAGGACAATTTCAGTACCCAGCAGCTGGTCTACAGCAGGTATAGCAGATGCCATTTCATGTTTTAAATAATGATGTTTATGAAAAGCATCAATCAGCCAAAATATAAAAACTACTGGCAGGTGACGTGAACAACATGGAACATCTGCTTACACACTGGGTTTACGTATCAGTAAAACTACATAAGAGCCCATGGTGACCCATGGTCCGGTCATTTCTGTGGGAGGGACAACATAATATGAGTCGGGAATTTCATTCTTATGAAAGATGGGAACACTGTATTGATTTTTTTAATTAGCAGTTATAGAGCACTAGCATAGACGAACATTTTATTCAGGCTTTTCAAAATGGCTAAGTGATTTCTTTTTTATTTGTGAACATCTCTATGTCTTTAGAGTTAACTTAGGATTGTCTTTCCTTTTTCTCTCAGACATGGTGTTAGACCAGCAAGAAGCATTGGGAGAGCTCGATGAAGAGGTGAGGAAGAAGGTTCGTGATGCTCTGCTCAAGCAGCACCATCATCAGAACCAGAAAAAACTGGCGAACCGCATTCCCATAGTACGCTCCTTTGCAGACATTGGCAAGAAGCAGTCAGAACTAAACTCCACGGACAAAAACGGTATGGCATATCCTAAAGGGTTGGCAGTTCCACAGTTATGTATTTTTCCTCACTAATTTCATTCTGTTTATATGTAATACAACACTTAGATTGCTAGTTAATGCTGTTGCTACATAAGGGCAAGCCTGCTTTATACAGCAGATCAAGAGTAAATATTTCCGGTTCAGCATATGTTTATGATTTATGTTGTTACATTTAGTAAGCATCACACCAAAGTCAAAAAGTCTATCCGGATGTGAGATAGAGATACTGCGATTGAGTTAATCCAAGCATGTGCATTAAACTGACAGCAGAGGTTTTAAGTTGGCCCATTCTGGATCCAGGATTTAGCAGATAGCACACTCTGTAGCTATCATTCTGATAAAAAAGCATTGCTATGTGGCTGTTTGATGCTGGAGACTGTGTGTGTGTGTGTGTGTGTGTATGTGTGCGTGTTTGTATCTATGTGCGTATTTGTACATTATCTCGGTCTGACCTTCTAGCTGATGAGTAATAGATAACTGCACAGTCAAACAGACGAAAGTGATAGTCCAGCTGTTTTGGAAACAAGAAGTAATTAAAGGATAAATAGTATAGTACAATTATCTATTCATAGCATTTTTAATTGGTGTTTGCCTAGAGATTTGACCACCATTTTTTCATTATCACTGTGTGTTTTATAATTTACTGTTTTTGCAGCTATTAAAGAATCACATTTAGCTCTCTGTGTAATTGTTTCTTTCATTTGTTTGTTTTTTTCATTCATTTGCACAGCTTCCCACAAACCAGTTAGAACTAATACTGCGCCGATTAGTAGCTTCATTTTAATAGTATTTTAATAGTTTATACAGTGGGGCAAAAAAGTATTTAGTCAGCCACCGATTGTGCAAGTTCTCTCACTTAAAATGATGGCAGAGGTCAGTAATTTTCATCATAGGTACACTTCAACTGTGAGAGACAGAATGTAAAAAAAA
>JBBKCR010173568.1:0-15060 GCA_037577295.1 Ladigesia roloffi | reverse complement strand
CTGATAATAAAATACCACTCGGAATAGTTGTTTCGTTGTGCAAAGTATCTGGCAATTTGCTAGCTAGATTCTTGAATACAATTTGCGCAAAAGTTATAGAGGACATCATAGTGACATTGACACCAAAATCACTGGTAAATGATGGGTTTGAAGAGTTGTCGTTGCTGTTACTTTTTAATATTTGCAAATTGTTTGTGATGTGTTGTGTGATATTATTAGGTGAATTTGTTTGGCGCATGATTCCTTCAGTGGTCTTCAAAAATTCAACAGCCAAACTGTTATCTTCTTTTTTGTTCACAGGCACCCAGCTGTTATCCAGGCTGTCATTCAAAAGATTGCTTGCGACTTGCACAAAATATTGAAACTGAAAAAGGGAACAATATTAATTTAATTGGGGGTTTAACAAAATGTTAGAGACTGCCATTAGCACATATATTTTATACTCAACTTAGTATGCAAGGAGCTGCCAGTACTTACAGAAGACTGTGTCAAATTCCATGCAGAGTTCTGTATGTTGAAAGAGTTTTCCATGACTTTCATAATCACTACAGATACATTGACATTTGCAAAAAAGGCAATGCTGTTTTGCTCAGTTTGCTCCTTTAAATGATGAAATATGTCTTCTGTGTTATCTGCAACATTCCCAATACCTCTTTGAATGTTCTGTTGTGTATAGTGTAAAAGCAGAAATGCACATGAACATTAATTTTCTAAAAACCGCACTGTAAACAGTATTAATCTAAAATGACATGTGGCTAAAATTAGACTTGACATCATTTCAAGCCACAAAACTTCAGTGTTTGCCCTGTTTCACTTTTTACATTGTGTATTTGTGTTAAAACTTGCTGAAATGAATGCATCCGGCAATCCACTTTTGCATGTATAAATGTAGCCACAAAGTCAAAGTTAAAAGTGTTTTTTTGGGGTGGGGGTGGGGTGGGGGGTTGGTTTTTGGCCCAATGGTTTGTGTAACCTAGCAGAATGTCTGTACTGCTTCAAGTTTAAAAATAAAATGGACTGAGAAATAGATCACAGTCAGCATAATGCCATTTTCAATTTGTGGAATCCCAGAAAATTTGGCTAGATTGATAAATTATATATAGAAAGATTGATAGAAAGATTTATACCAAGGCCTTCTCTAAAAGAATCTGGATGTCTTTGTTCACGCAGTCAGGGACAGCCAGAGCCCATGTCTTGTTTGACAAGCATTCTCTACTTTGCAAACCAACAGAAGTGGGATTACAGAATTTCATGGCAGTGTGATTCACCAATGCCTCTGCCCATTCATCATCTTCTTGGCAAACACTTGAATTAGCTGGTGCAAAATATGAGAAAACCATGCAATAAATACTTAACAGTCTACAACAAATACATTTTCCTTTTCATCTCTTAAAAATTATTTTACTACCATAATAACTTATTTTGTTCAAAAAGTAAAACAATCAAGTAAATTAACAAAAAACTTACCCTGAATGGTCAGAATGGACAAGCTGGCATTTGCTGTCTGTTCTAGTCTATTGGTAAATGTACATGAAACATCAACCATCTCTTTACACTTGATTTCTTGTGTGGTTTCATAAGATATTTGACCATTCTGTTGAGAGACTTTAAATGCACTAAACATGAGTAAAATATTTTACACTTAATATATCTATCAGCAAACTGTGTCCAGGTAGTGATAGGAAGTGATTCTTACCAGTCTGATAAACTTTGCCAAGTCCTTCCCAGGTAATGTTGTAATCTTCAGTGGTGTTATGTATTAAACACTGAACTTTAACTTGAAATAGTAGACTGCTTCTACAGTTTGGAAATTGAGGCTCACTGAAGATAACAATTTGAGGCAAAAGTACTATGTCCAAATATAGACTGGCTCTGTATATAATTGATTGTGAACTGGTAGACCGGGAATCACACATAAATGTCCCTGTATGTAAATGGGGAATACTGTATCAGGTAATCACATAGGACAATATTGAAGAAGTGCAATAAACAAGAATTTTTTACTTTGATATACACAACATAATCATAATCACATCTACGCGTTTCATGCATTCAGTTGTTAGGTACATACCTTTCCATGCTTCTGAAGTTTTATTAATAGAAACTGTGGTGCTGGACGTATCAAACGTCACATTTGCTTCAGTCCCATTTGTAACCTCCTGTATTGGATTTGCATTTTGTTGTAAGAACCATTTGTGGTTTGTTAGAGTTGTTAGAGGTGCTGTACTGCATGTAATGTTGGTAACACTGTGATAAGGAATAGGTGCCTTGGGTCCTGTGATAGTCGTGAATCCTACAAGTTCCACAGGGAAATAAGTAACATGAATGAGTATGTGATTGAAACAAAACAAAGCACAATTTTTCCTGCATAATCATGATTGGGAAATGACCGTTAAGTAGACGTATTACTTCCTCCTAAGATATACCTATTAAAATAAGTGTCTATAGATATTATCAGTTGCTTTCAAAGCCAAAATAATTTTTATCTATTCATCCTTTGACTATTAGAAAAACAGATAACATAGGAGCTAAGAATATAAGCCCTTTTGGCTTAATCTGGTTTGTTTACAGACACAAACTGCAATGCTTCTGTTTCTTTCATTGTCCTGCAAAGTCATGAGCCCTTATTTTTAATCTACACAGATTCATTATAACACATTTCTGAAAACAAATCAATTGATAAACTTGCTTTATGATTCATGGCTAATTTGCCAGACTCAGAGTTGACTGTTCTGTTAGTGCTAAGACTACAGAATTAATGTCTCTGTGCATATATATCTTAGACAATTTTGAATTTTTTTATTAATGTTTCTAAAGCGTTTGCTGTGGTAATGACAGAAAATTGTCTCTTAAATCAAGATTTTTTATCTATAGATTGGTGACCTGTCCAAACAACTGAGAGCCTGTAATACTGGGGCCATGCCTAACAATACATTGGTGAACATTGGTGAACATATTATGTAACCTTGGGATTTCAAGCTGCTTCTCACTCTATGTTCTGTGTAGAGTGTGGAACATTGATATTAAATATCACTGCTGTCAGGTCAAAACCTGTCCAAAACGGCTATGTTTCATTCTAAATGAATTAATACTTTGTCATCGAAATTGGTATAACAATTTTTTCAATACTTTTCATTGATTAATATTTTTTCAATTTTACAGACCCAAGTGGAGACTGACCAATAGTATCGATTTATGAAAAAATACAACAAAGACCAAAAGTGGTCTTACGAGGTTTCCGCCAGACAGCAATGATATGTTACCAGTAACAATTAGCATTTTTAAATATATATTTTCAAACAAATGAGCATTTTTAAATATGTCTGGAGTTTTATTTTTATGTATATTTTATTTTACATTGCTCTTATCCTCATATATCTGTGAATCTGTGCAATCATTATATAAGACATTTCTTCTGGGATCAATAAAATTCTTTGATTCTTAATGAGGCGAAATATCTTGGTCATTTTAAGACAAATCAAATTGTAGATAATGAAGATACTGTATCTATGGCCAATGCACAAGCTAATATTCTCTACCATAGGTTTCATACGTGAACAGGTGGAGTGAAGATGTGTTATCCATAGTGTATTTTTCACCACTCTATACTGCACGCTTGTGGTGAATTTGTAGAAAAGCATGCACCTGTTTTTAGGGTTTAGGCTCCTTACTTCCAGTGAATAGTAATATTTAGCACTTTGAAATTTGCAGACACTGTTTAAGGAAGACCCTTTCCTATTTCAGTGTGACTGTGCCCCTCACAGAACCCTCACTTCAACCCCATTAAACACCTTTGGGATGAACTAGAAAAGAGATTGTGATGCTCTACACAATGACTGGGCACCGATTCCCACTGTGTGGAAAGCAACAAAAGGGGACTAACTCCAAGTCTATACATTTAAATACAATTAAAGTCCCTGTTTATGTAAAGGTCAAGTATTCCAATGTGCTTGTCCATATAGTGTATATAAGTACATATGATTTGTGACAGTCTTAAATCGTAAAGTGCAACTAATCATCAAAAAATATAAGAAGATCTGTTTTATGCATTATCTTAATACATGTGTCCTGTTGTTCCACTTTAACTCTTATGTAAAATTGAACCTATTCAATAATTGTAAAGAATAGAAAGCCGGTGGTAAAGAATGAAAAGTGTTGCGTGACTTCTCTACACCTCAGCATCTAACTAACATCCCACTGAATTAGTTTAGTAAACTTTAATTAAAGACACACTCTGGCCAGACTAATAAAACCATATTGAGGAAAGAACTTTTTGAAAAAAACTAGTATTAGGACTTTTAAGGTTTATGTGCGAAGTGCTGCAGGGTGATGTGCCCATATAATATTTTTTTTGTTGAAGAAAAAAGCCAGATATCTACTGTTTCTACTAGGAAACACATATGAGACTTTTTCCAGAAAGTTCTCCTAGGTTCAGGTTAGAAAGCTATCTTACTCTGACCAAAGTGTGCTTTTGAGTTTTACCAGGAAAATTACCTGTTATTGTGAGGTTGAAATTGGCGTCCAATGTATTTTCCAAACTTTTAGTTGCAATCTCTAGTTGATCCACTTTACAAGGTTCACCAAGTAACATCCCAAAATCTGTGATCAAACTACCCTGTCTTTAAAGATAAAATAATTACCCTTCTGCAGAAGTTATTTTATAATAACATAGTTTTAATATTTGTTACTCTTTTATCTTCTTAGCCATAGCAGTATATGCAACCAGTAAGTGTTCTATTGTCACTTCAATGAAGTCATTTTCTGCTTGTACCTAAAACCTGTGATCTTCACCGAGTCAAACCAGCCCAAGGTACTGTAAACATCTTCCAGCTAAAAAAAGAACAGAATATTGAAATCAATAACCATAATGAGATACAATCATATATGTGATATTTTAGCTCTTATCCATGGCAATGAACATAGCTTTTATACATCAGGTCTTAAAATCCACAAGGCTTTATTACTATCAAAGTGGAGCTTTTTCATACAGGTTTCCATAAATATCTTACAATAACAACATACACACACACAAAATCCCACATTTTCGGACAAACAATTGTATGAAATGAAGATTCATGTGTTTGTGTTGCAGTACTCACCGAATTAGTGTAGTTTTTGACATCATTTTTATATGTGTCAGATTCAGGTTCAGAATGGTCTATGGTAAACGGTTTTGAAGGAATACGAAATGATCCAGTGATATTAACTAGAGAAAGACAGAGGTTTTAGATGAAATGTTTTCTATCTTAAACGATAATCCTTGAATCTGTTCATTTATCAGTATATTATATTTACACACTCATTCAGTGACAGTCATGCAATTTTTTTGCGAAGGCATTTAGATTAATCTAATAAGCCAAGTCAAAACTTCAGCAACGTACCTTATCCACTATAATCAACTATATGTGGGAAACAGCAACTCACCCACTTGGACTGCATTAGCCAACATTAGCTCAGGCTGCAACTCTAGTTGACTGGTTGACACTATGGGCTACATCTGCAGCCAGACTCCTAAAGCTCCTGTACACTTGTTCATAACATGTTAACCCTACAGCCATCACCTCATGCCATGTTTAATAGGGCCCACATTATTGGCACCTTAGGTTATTAAAACCCAGAGAGAACATGAACTTTTGTCTTATTCTTTCATAATAGATCATCTGATGCAAGCCATGACTGATCCATGCCATTTACTGTACTGCACTAACCTTTTTGGAAACTATGCAAACTAGTGCATCAGCACAGTAATATTTCTGGACATTCAGTCTGTGCGTGGATTGCTATGCTTACAATGCCATCTAAACTAGAGATCAGTTCTGCTACATGACTTAAGCTTCCCACTAACTGTGCTGTAGTGCTGCCTAGTGCCTAAACAGGCCAGAGTGCATCTTTTCCAACTTTACTGGTAATCTGAACCACACATTTATTGAATATGAATTATCTGACTGGATAAAAGAAGCAGCCAAAATCTTTAAATCCATTTTTTCCCCTAAAGAAAACCCCTGTGCCTCAGCACTAAGGATGTAATAGTGCACATATAATTGAATGACAATATCATTTTCAATTATAATTTCATTGATTTTATGGTGTTATAAATGTTTTATTTCAAAACTAAATATCAGAATCTGGGAAAATAGTGACCCTTGCTGCAAAATGTCTGGGTACAGAGATGCATGGATGAGACCTTAGTAAAGACATCTGGCATGGCATGGCTAGGGAGCTCCCTTTATCATTATTAGGTGCTCTGATCTACCATACAGGCATCCTAAGTGTTGTATGTCTGACTCTTGAGTTAGTGTTCAGTGTTAATGAGGCAAAAGAATGCCATCTGATCGCGTCCACTGCCAGCATGTTTTCATACACCCCCACCAACATGAGCCCTGTTTAATTTATTTCCAAGCTCACTGTTGAGTGTGTAGAAAAATATTTTCAAATCCCAGTGTCTTGGAACACTTTAAGATTCATCGTGAAAAAGGGAACACTTGATCACATATGAACCATATAACTGATAAAACTTATTCCTTAGGTTATTACCACTTTTGTTGGAAAGACACATGGCACTGGGGTTTGCAGCTGTAAATTTACACTCATTTTGCTCGCAGCAGTTTGTGTAATTCCGACACACCTCATCACTCCAAACATAGTTTTCAGTGCAGGTACACTTCACACCTGCGGGGTCACTGTTACATTCTGCAGGCAGAGCGGAGGAAAATGACAAAACCTCAGTGGTATGAAAAACTGAGATCCAAAATTATACTTCCAAATGGTAACATTTTACATTTTCATATAAGTACATTTTTATATTTATAATAATCTTTTGCCGACATAATAAACAGTATGTAGGCCTACTGTTTTTTTCGCCGTATAAGATGCACTTGTACTTCCCCAAAACTGGGAGAGAAAAGTTGGTGTGTCTTATACAACGAATATACATTTTGCCTGCATTAAAACTGCACCTGTGTGGTGCTGCTCACAGTCCTCTTTTTATGCAGTCAACCAAAAACGAGACGAGACGAGACGCGACGTTAATGCTCACGTGACGATAACGAAACGAAATCTATAATGTATTTTTGTTGACAAATAAGAACGAGACTAAATGTAGTTTACAATATAAAAACTGTGCTAAAATGTCTCTTCATTTTCGTTGACTAAAACGAGACGAGACGTGTGCGCAGGGACGCCGCTAGAGGGGGAAAGGTTATGTATCTAGAGTTGACAAAAGTTTTGGGACACTCTTTTTCTAGAATTTACTCCTTTAATATTGGGTGGGTCTTATATTCCGGAGCGTCTTATATGGCGAAAAATACGGTACATGTATTGTGTATTTCACATTTTGCTTTTTTATCTGATGCTATTCACATTTCTGTTTCATTACCTGTTGTTATTGTAAAGTTTGTTACTGTTGCACTTTGATTCACATCCAGAGTTAGGCCATTTATCAGCTCAGTGAAATTGTTGTATGCTCCTGCTTCAATGTGAATCTCAATGTAGTACATTTTTGTTGAATTCTCTGGAACGCACACACATTCAAAGCAATGAAGGTTTTCACTCAAAAAAAGCTTCTTTGGATACATTATACTTAATTTGATTACAAGCAAACATATTTACCTTCTGAAGAAGCCTACAAATAAAAATGCCAAATAGTTAGCAACTTGATAGGTGCAGTTCATGTTTAACTCTATAAAATTGGCACAATATGATTTAGAAAGTATCTGTAAAATGTTGACATCTGTATAATATCTATACATTTTGGGTGCATGTTCTGAGGTGTGCTATGCACTATCCTTGTTTTGTGTGGCGTTCGTCACCTTGTACTTATTCGAATACTGTTAAACTTAAAGGCCAGAAAACCAGTAAAAGGACAATGCAAATGAAAAGAAAGCTGGTGTTAAAGAACAGGCATATTTTTTTTTACGAACTTGCTGATGTGATCTTTTAGCATTGTTCCTGATGTCAGTATAGAACTAGCATGACAGTATTTAAATTCTGCTTTTTTACTCCAAGCAGTCTGAAACCATTTGCAAGTGAAAATATTTTTAGGTCAGTGAAAAAGCACGGTGGAAAAAGGAGGGAAAATATCTTTCCATAAAAAATAAAAACATTTGTCACAAAAGTAGAAAACAATCAAGTCAAAAAGCTATTTAAAAAACAGCTTTTCTACAATTGAAGTGTTATTTATTACCCCGTAACAACTGTTTACACATCCTCACTTAGTTCCTTTACTGCTTTTTATCAGCTGCACGCTTCCTACCCAGTATTAAGTTGCTTGCTCAAGTTTTAAAGTTCATTCAATTGTTTTGCACCCTATGTTGTCCCATCTTCACTTTGTGTAGTCTTGTGCTGCTTTTATGACACACCTTGGTCTAATAATAAGGTTTATTTTATGTGAATTATTTTTAAAAGAATTACTGTTTTAAAACACTCTGGGAAGATAAATTATTCTGATTCTAGTTAATACCATCCTAAGATATTTATACATATCATGGACAGAATTGTGATTTTGCAGTAAATTCAAGAGCCACATCTGTTTTGTGCCCATTTGTTATCATGTATATCCCTTATTTTTGAGAGAGATATTGCTTTGGGCCGTTGTCTGTTCACTGCCAGGAGAAATTGTCCTTCGTGTCCATTGAGAACCCCTGATGTGTGCAGCATCACTCTCTTTCAAATCATTGCGGAAATTTAGACCAACCTTGAAAAGCAATCCCAGCAAGAAGAGAACCAACCCTGTACAGGATTTCATTTTGCTGCCAGGATGTCTGAGACAGACAAGAATACAGTCCATCACTTGAGGGGAAAACATGCCAATCAAAAACACACCTTGAAAATGTTGCTGTCAAAAATTTATCAGTAAGCACAACAACTGGCATGATTACTGTGGATCCCTGCCTTTTTCCAGCGCATAGACTTGAGTACTAAAAAATGACTACAGTATTTTTATTAGTTAAATTACACATCAGTTTATTTGTTGAAGTCTTTAAAGACTAAGCCCTATAATCAGTTTAGAGGCTGAGCCTTATAACCAGTGTCTTATAGCTGTCTTTTGACTTATTACAGTGTTAAATTAATGTCCTTGCTGATCTAAAAAGGACATTCTTAGATGTTCTTACATGCAGCTTCAGGTGACTGGAATAAAACATTTAAAAGTGCAAATAAATGCATTAAATGTTTTAATATTTTAATTAAAAAAAATTGGTCTGAACACATTTCACCCTGCATGTGTACGGTTTAAGGAGATTGAGGTGAAATGAATATGTATTCAATTCAGTTAGCAAGTATGTTAAACCAGTTTAACTTCTAGAGTGGAAAATCCAGACTGAAGAGAATCACTGTCTTTTGGATATGAAAGACTAAAATGAAAAGCTTTACATCATTTAAAGCTATATATTGTCGCTGTCTGGCGTACACCTCGTAACTTATTATCTTTTTTTTATACTATTGGTCATCCTCAATGTGGGTCTGTAAAATGTATAAATTTATAACCAATGAAAAGTTTTGTAAATAGTTATACCAACTTGGATGACACAGTATTCATTTATTTAGAATAAACAGTTGTTTTAGTTTCCTGTTTGGGACATGAGGTTTTGGCCCAACAGCGTCGATATCGTTTTAATTCCTTATAATTACTTACTTCCAAGAATTTTATCTCTATGACTGTGTATGAGACTGCTTATCACCTTATATAATCAGTATGAGTACATAACTTCCTTATTAGAGGCAAATGAGGCATCCCTGTATTCCACCCTAGCATCACACTCACAGTTGTAAAATTATTTTGGTCACACTAGCTTAGTGGTGTGTAAATAATTGTCCTTTTCCTCCAGACCAGTTTACAGTGATGGCCTCAAGATCAAATTTATCACAGTAAAGCCACAGAAAATGTTCAACTTGTTCTTATGGTGGGATGAATGTGAGAGAGACAGCATGCCCCTTCTTTCACCTTTATAGCATAGCATGATGATGGGCACTGTACACTGTAAAATGTTTAAATATCAGAAAAGAAAATGATCTTACCTTACTTGACAGCTCTGTTTCTTTCACTACATAAATGTACTCCTCTCAAAAGAGTCTCACTGAACTGAATGTATAAATAAAGCACAGAAATATAAAAAATACCAAAGAATTCTGCCAGTTACTCCGGAACAAACAATGAACAGGCTATATATCTGCAATGGCATCTGTGCTCAGCTTTTATTTGGAAATCGAGGCAGCAACATGGGCAGAGTAGCAGCTTGGGTGTCTAAGGATACCCAAAACAATTTGCATAAAATAAAATTTATTAATATTCAGAGAAACTTTAAGGTATGATTTGCCTAACAAAGCCTTCACCTCGTTTTCTGTAAATATTTTTCTAAAACTCTAGGTCCTAGAAAGCACTGCGCTAAAGAGAGAGCTGCAGGGCTTCGGCCCAGCTGGGCTTCAGTCAGAGGCCCCTGCAAGTAGAGCTGAATTAACACTCCATTTGAACTCTGATGGTGTAATCTCTTTAATTCAGTGATGCAGTGCTAATTTTTACTGTGTTTGAGACACTTTAAGCTGTGAACAGACATTTCTTATGTACACTGATCAAAGCTAAAGCAAGTTCCTGTTCTGAAGCTGTGGCTGACAGCAGGCGTGTAATCCTCACCTTACTGGCAATTCTCTCTCTCTCATTCTTTTTCTCTTTCTGTTTTCCTTCAAAAGTTCTTATTTGAAGGAACTTTATTTGTGCACTTCATCTTTGGATTTGTTTGTTGGTGTGCTGTTTTCTAGGACTAAGCTTTCTTTTCAATACCTTTTACATTTTGAGTCCACACTGAAACATGAAAACAATCCAGGTTTTGGAAATAATGAGTCTGTTCTCTTCCATTTTACCTGACTGCACCCAGGTAAGATAGATATGTTCATACCATGATGGAACAAATGATGACTGCTTCATTTCTTTTGTTCATTGTTCTTAAAAACCTGATCCTGGAAAAAGTATACTCATTCCTGCAGGCAAATTCGTATAGAGGAGATGGAGGAACATTATTTGTATTAGAGAAAGATACGATCTATTTTACATATAATGTATTTGCATATGACTCTCATGACATCCTCTTTCTTTCCTGATATAACACAATCCAGTGTGAAACAATAGAGACCACTGTTATGAAAAGTTCACCAGAAAGTCATGAAGTTTATTGTCTTACTAGAGCAAAAGCCTGAAACAGTACAAAATATTTACTTTGGCTTGGAAATAAAAAACTGTATGTATGCGTGTGTGTATATATATATATACACACATACACATACATACACACAGTACAAAAGTCTTAAGGACCTATGCAAATTGTTTAATGTGTTTTTTTGTGTGAACGTGTCTTTCTGCTTAAGAAAGAATTTTGAATTTAAATAGATGCAAACAAACAAGAAAGCAGTGAATAGTATTTGTTTTGTTTGTATAAAAGGAGTTGTGTGAACTAGTGAGGAGAACACAGCTTCGGTTCCAGATTTCTCCTCTATGCCTCCAGCCGTTGTTTGGATTTGTGAAATTCCATCAGTAGCTCCTGATTAAATTTAATGAAGAACTGATTGAATCAAACCAGGTTTCTGATGAACTACAAGTTCTACTTCTACAAGAACTATACTGGACTTCCACAAGGAACACACTGATGAACTAAACATAAAAGCTCTGTTTACTGTTTAATGTTATTTGTGTTTTTTCTTTATAGATTTATTTAATATATTTAGTGATAAATGTGAAAAACACTCACTGCTCGTCAAAACTGTAAATTATTTTGAAAAGTGCCTACAACTGTTGCACAGTACTATACACACACACACAAAAACAAATATGAATGGTTGTATGTGTGGTGTGTATATTTGTTTTCAGTTCCCCCATTTGGGTGAGCAGAGTTACTGAGGGAAAAACTTTGGTCCCACATGCTAAATAACTTGATTGTGTCTGTGAGACTCTGACATCAGTATCTTTGCATAATATTCCTTTCAGAATGGTCATTGTCAAAAAAAAGCAGTGCCTTAGACAATTTTAGAGCCGCAAGATAAAAACAGTGTAAATAGCCACAAAGGTATAACATGGACCTTCTTGTCCAATTACTTACCTTAAATTGGGGTTATATGTTTACTATAATATGTTATATATTTGTACTCTGTCATTTAACTATAAAAAAACCCCCATAAAATAAAGATGCTGGAAAAACGAACAACATGGTGCAATTGTGCCTAATATATTGCAGGTGTACTATTGAGGGTAACACCCCAGTGACAGTATTTGAACCCTGAATGATACAGTTGTTTTGACAGTGTATTGTAAAGGGGGTATGGGGCTGACTCTCTCATCCAGAGTGACTTACAATCATTACATCGTTACACAAACGGTCTCCTAGAGTGACAAAGGGTTAAGTGTCTTGCTTAAAGGACACAATGGTAGAAAGTAGGGGTTTGAACCTACAACATTGCGGTCAACGCTGACACAGGCAGGTGTTTTACCCACTATGCCAGTACCTCACCACCACTGTTCCTCAATTACAATCTATTCATGCAATTTTTAGGAAAGAGGAGAGGCAGATCAGATGTAATTCAATGCATTTCTTTGTTTCCTTAGGATTGTGTCAAGTCATTTTTTATGATGCATAGAAACATAGCATATTAAACCTCCAGAATCTTTAACATATTTGAATAGATTCCATAGTATGTATGATTTGTGGAATCTAAACTGTGTTTTTCTACTTTAAAGATAGCTCTTAATCCTTCATGTTATGCATACTAGCTCAAAAGACTGATGCCAGTAGATTATACACTAAATACAGTTATTGTGTTAAGGCGGATCTTAAAGTGGTTCTTAATGGTCCTCAAGCCAGATGGTGTAATTCCAACACAACTCGCAATACATAGAGACAGACGAAAAACATGGAACATTTGGGCACCTGTGAGGACTGGTTCGAGAACCACAAATGAAAAGGCTTAAAAACAAACAAACAGGGACTTGTTTCATACTACCCATTTAATAGCACTCTTAATGCACTCCTGCTCATTTTTCCTGGAGTCAAAAAAAGAGCTGCGGTTACAACAGTATAACAAACATTTTCCCTGGAATAACACTGTCATATTTTCCTGCTGGCTCATCTGCTACTTTGCAAGCAGACACTAAAGTTACAGTATCATGTTTCTACACCAGCAGTATTCAAGTCATTAGTTACCATACCAAAGACTTCCAGCAGGATTTAGTTTATTCACAATCAATAATTGTTTGTATAACGCTTTGGTATTGACACAAGTGCACTGATTACTTTCTTCTGTCTAAAACATCTCCTTATAAAAAATGAAAAAAGGCATTTTGCTAAACAAAACAATGTTATACCATTCTGTAATACTGTAGATTTGTTCTTACACTGAAATTACAGCATCATAATGAAACACCTGTACTTACAAATCATACATATTTTTAAAGTTTGGCGTGTCATACTGATGATTCCTGCTCCAAATAAGATGTCTGGCCCAAGGGAAGGAAAGTCTCTCTCTCTTCCTCCATTCCAATGTTTTTCTGTGTGTTGGCAACACCATTTATTTGCTCATGGCGTGTGGCAATTTGCTAGAAACAAATAAATATACTGTGCAGTCAGAGCTCCCAATGCAAAACAATGCGTGCTAATGTGCAAGACAATTTAATTATATCTGAGGACTGGCTAGCATCATGTATTACCCTGTGTTCTGGAGGGGAGGCAGAGCATGGTTTGGACTTCACTAGCATTTGCTGGAAAGACTGAATTTTATCTGCTAGGGGATAAATCGTGCCTGCTCTCAAGTCTGTTTCCTTCATCGGCCCTAATGGAGCACAAAAAAATCCATTAAGCAGCTTTTCACACCATTGCACCACATTTCACCCTGATCTGAAAGGGATCTTAAAAATGTTTGGATCTCTTCAAATGGTTAGCCATACCTGTAAGGAGGCTGACAATGAGCCCAATAAAGACCACGACGGAGGAGTTGAGTGCACTATACCACATGTATGAAAGTGAATAGAGACCATGCAGCCCAACAGGTTTGCTAACAGAAATAGAAAAATATAATCAGACAGTAAAGTACACAGTAATAAGGAATAAACATTCAAAAACGAAAAGGTATCAAAATTTGTGAGAAAACACAGGACAATTGTGAGATACAGCTTTAATTAATCATATTTTAATTGTTATTCATCATGAATTTAATACAAACTATATTAATGTTCTGCATGCGAAGTCACGCCTACCAAGGACGCCCATGCTGGACGGCTTAAGGGAGTTTTAGTGGCTAAAAAGAGATAACAGGGATCCACAGACATAGTAAAATGGATATTTCATGCTGTTCGGTGGGCTGTTCCTGCTTTAACACATTTTGTCATGCGTGTAATATTCGTTATGTACTTTTTCCTGTTCAAAGTTTCAGTAAATAGCAGTGGAATTGAGCCTGGTGTCCTTGGTTCTGAGGCAATCAAAGGACATTACGAGCGGCATAACTCCGCGGAATGAGCACCAATCAAATTTCACAGTTAGAGAGGGCTTGGTGAGAGCTTTCCAAAGACCCCTCATTTGCCATAATATCACCAGAATTTTAGCCAAAAACCGTGCAAATTGCCGTGGTGTCCCATTACTTTAGATGACCACGGACCTTCTGAGCAGCAAAACTCCGATGTGCACCCAGAAACTTCAAACTTCAAAATGCCCAAAATGTTTCTAATTTACAGGAAGACTCTTAAATGTAACCTTGTTCAAGAAACACACTTTAGAAATGTTATGTCAAAATCCAATATTTAATGAATCCTGTCATTTAGGAGCTTAAAGGGAAAATACGTGAAATCAAATTGCATTTATGAAGATTTAAATTTTATTTAATAATAAAACGGCTAAATTCAAATGTGATATCTCTGGTATATAGACAAATCGTGTGAAGTGAAGTCCAGGGGGAGAGCAAACTGCTCTGATTTAAGTCCTCTATTGAAAGCTTTTCAAAGTATCGATGTTTATGGACAATATCCAGGTAGCCAACTTTCACTGATAACGGAACTGACATATTTAAACAGCTGTGAACAAATGAAAAAGT
>JBBKCR010173558.1:0-15060 GCA_037577295.1 Ladigesia roloffi | reverse complement strand
ATCAGGTGATTCTGAGGAGGGAAATCACCAAAACGGGCTGGACTATGGCCCTCCAGGACCGGATTTGCCCACCCCTGGTCTAGAGGCAAGTATCCTACCCACTGTGCTACCTCCACCCAACATGATGATCACAGTATGCAAGCACTACTAATGTTTATTTTGTTTGATTTTATTCAAATAATTTGAATATGTGCCCTGCAGTGCACTGTTTGTCCTGCCTAGGGCGTTTCTCCATCTTTCACCATGTGACTATCGGGATAGTCCCTGGTGACCCTTGCAACCCCGGTTAAGGAGGAACAATCCAGGTAATGTGTAAAGGAATGGATTGATGTATATATGTATGGATGGATGGTTATTTAAACCTGTGCCCTGTGATGGACTGACCTTCTATCAGTGGTGTTTTTCTTCCATTTACTCAGGGCTAGGCTGGACTCCATCACCCCCCCATAACCTAGGTAAGAATAAGTGTCTGAGAAAGTGAATGCATCAATGGATTTTAAAGCACTTTTATGAACACAAAATAAAGTAAAATGAGTCACTTGACTGACAAGCCAATTCATTCCCACAGTTATTTTACAGCGAGGGCTTGAAACTGCCTCAGAAATGTGACAGGCCACTCTAAAACATTTCCATTTCCTTTTTTAAGTGCTTAAAATACTCAAACAGAGTTCATTTATCAAGTCTGCACTGCTACAAAGTAATTTGCAGAATATATCCTCAGTATTCTGAAATTTAAATAACCCTCCAGCCTACTTACTTTACGAAGGCGGCCGCTCTCAACGTCCTTTGCTAAAGTTGCCAGAACTCCACCAGGGAAAGCCTTTCGACACTTTGCGCCATCATCCCTAAAGTCAATTTAGCCAATAAAGCAAAAATTAATCTGTCAGAAAACAAGTTAGCTTCATTTGTCACTGTGTCCAACACCATTTAATTTATTCATTTATTTTACATGTTTTTCTCCAGCTCCAGCTCATCCACTGAGATGAGACTGTAATGACCAAACAATAAGTGACTCTCCTTCGTTCAAGGACATACTGAACACAAAATCACCCTGAGGGCTTTCAGACAGAAAACTTCCACAAACTTTGTGATCTGAAGACTAAACGAATACTATTTGTCTTCAAAAGACAAAAAAAATATACCCTAGTTAAAGGGCAAATTCATGATGTGCCCTTTTCATGATCCTTTGCTTACATCTCAGCTGAAGTTTAGGAAAATCAAAGTCATTCAGAGAAGTTTCATCAAAAGCATGATAGGTCATAGTAGAGAACTGCAAGGATGTATTTGCTGTATTGGTGAATGGAACCAGAGGTCACAATATCTAGTTTAACTACAGTTATTTAATTTACTATCCAAAACCTACACAGGTTTTATGGAACATACATGTGACATAACCAACATAATGCTCTCTCTGATTAATTAATAAAAAATAAAGATTTGAGACCAAAACAATATCACAATGTATGAAAATCTGCATCCCAGGCAGTATATGTATAATCACCGCATGTTAGAATGTTCCATGCTGGATCTTTCAGAAGCATTAAGTTCATTTTTCTATCCCCAGTGCTGTAAAAAGTTCTGAAGATCCTCTACCATCATCTGTGACACCTCTTGTTTTAGTAAAAGCCTTAAGTCTGAACCTTCTGAAGTGACTGCAGCTTTGAGTCCTGCACTCTGGTTCTGGAAAGGGTTATTTTGGTCTGCCTCAGCCCACACCGCTGTATTTCTGCGAGACTGAGGTCAGCACAGGTGAGCTGCTTTTATTTACTTCTGTCTTCTGAATCGCTGTCATGCTGCATAAACCAAACTCTGTAGAACTGAAGATGACAGACAGATGCTCTGATGTTCTGCTGCATTTCCTCTTACAGTGTTTTGTTGACTTGTCAGAGAAGCTTGACACCATCAAACTGCCATATCTCACAGATTGAGGTGAAATGTCGATGTCAGTAGTCTGTTTCATTTTCTTTACCAATTACTGTTCAGTTTATATTGAACAGTATTTATATAACAGTTAATTTTTTTTACTGCAACAATTTCTTCCATGTTACAGTCCAATAAACAACATTCTTACTGAGTGTTGTTGTTATTGTTATGTCACATTCAGTTATACATTTGGCAATGTAGTGGTGAAATATCATTTGAAATATGGCTACATGCGTCATCCAAACAAAACACAGTTTAACCACAACCAGTGAAAGCCTTACATTATGGTTTTAACTGATTGCTTGCTACAGATATAGGGCTTGATGTGGGAGCCTTCTTTAATTATGTTTATGACATTTAGCAGTTGCTTTTATCCAAGGCGACTTCTAATCCCTAACTACAGGGGGCAGTCTCCCTGGAGCAACTTGGGGTTGAGGGTCTTGAGGGTCACCACCTTTATGGCAAGCTACTACTTTACTCTTTAAGCCACTTAGACAATGGTTCATAAAATTATTCCACAGACAAATAATTACGGCTACTCTTGGACAAATCTCAAGATTTGATACCTTTTGTTTGCAACCCAAATTTTACATTGAACAATGGAATTGCTACAAGACTTGCAAAGTAGAATTGAACAATCATGGCTATCAACACATCACTTATCCCTGTTAATGTTACTGAGTTTGCCTCCAAATGTACTCGATCAAAAACAACTGTAGTCAAAACACTTAAGCACATTTTCAAAATTGTAATAATTAATGTAATTTTTATTTTACCAGAGCTACAAGAGAATTGTAACAACCATGATCTGATGATGATAAAAATGGCCTAGAATGTTAGCTAGGTTCAGTGACGTGTTGATTTTTGAACTTGTAGGTGAAAATAACTGTTTTTACAGTAAGTATGAGTTCTTCAAACACAAAATTATATTAATAGCAAGCTCACAATCACGCCTATGATTAGACAATCTTCTAATAAGCTTAAGAACCAACAAGCTCAATTAGTGTATGTGATATATTTTGAGTTAAATGCATTATTGTTTGTAAAACGGATGCATAATTATTTCAGAATCAGACTCACAAAACTTTATTGATCCCTGAGGTATGTTAATTGCTTATGTTATGACTGAACAGCCCCACAAATACAATATAAAATGTAAAGTCTAAATAAATATGGTAAAAGAATTTTAACAAAAAGCTTCAATCTGAAATATGAAATACATTATGCTATACATACAAATTATGGGTATATATAACAAAGAATTAAGTGAATTAAAATGACACAGATTGTGGTTAGGAGCTCAATACTGGACATCAGAGATTAGTAGCTGATCAGTGACCTCCTCTCCAGAACTCGCAGATACCTTCTTTACAACAATAGACAAATACAAACAATCTCACCACTGTAGCTACACAGTTACTCGTCCAGTCTTTGGTCATCTGTACTGTAAGCTTCTCCTGGCTGGACTTCCACTGAAGGTAATGAGACCATGTCAGCTGTTTCTGAATGCAGGGTTCAAAGCCTTAACTTTTCAATGAAACTCTTGCACATCTCTACTACAGAACCTTCAACGGCTCCCTGTGGCTGCTTGCATTTGGTTCAAAGCCTTAACTCGTGCCAAGAATGGACTTGCACCTCCTTACTTGTCAGCACTTTTCAAGCAGAATGTCACTTCTCGGCCTCTCAGAGCATCAAGCATTGAGAACATCAAGAAGAGAAAGACATGCTTCAAGACTCTTTTCAGTCTTGGCCCCCCAGTGGTGGAAGGAACTCCCTCTGGCGAACAGATCTGAGTCCCTCGCTGTCTTCCAGCATCTTCAGAAGACCCACCTCTTCCAGGAGTACCTGGGGGACTAACTAGTCCTCATGCTTGCATTATATAAGGGAAAATCTTCCATTTGCCCTTGTCCATGTTTTTTGCTAACTTTATACACACCTCTTTTGACAGGGTTGCTAAAATGCCCAGCTTAGCTGGTAGTAAAAGCAGATCTTGGTTTTAATTTGCAGAGATGAAGAACAGATGTGGACTACTCAAGCACTTACGTACATCGTTCTAAATAAAATTCAGTACATTAGCCACATTACTAATATTAATTAATACTAATATTAGTAATGTGTTCTGGACAAACAGAATGTATCCATCCATCCATTTTCTGTAACAACAGAATCCACATTAATAAAACTATGTAAATAAAATAGGAATGTTCTTTGCATTCTATCCTCTGGTTCAGAAGCAGAGAGAGAGTGAGAGAGAGGGAGGGAGAGAGAGAGAGAGAGAGAGAGAGAGAGAGAGAGCATGTGAGAGAAAGAGAGAGAAAAGAGAGAGAGAGAGAGAGAGAGAGAGAGAAAAAAGAGAGAGAGAGCATATGAGAGAGAGAGAGAGAGAGAGAGAGAGAGAGAGAGAGAGAGAGAGAGAGAGAGAGACAGAATGTGGTACTGTCTTTTCTGATCAGTGTGAAACCACTGGAGCTTTGCCTGTTGCAAATTTATTTCTGCTCTGACTGCAGTAAGTATGAATGGCAGAAGGGCAGAGACACATGAATGAATGTGATGCATAGAGACAGGGTTTAAGATACATCACACATCATGATGCACAGTCCATATACTTCACTTGTACATACAGGACATATTGCTGATACTTCAACAGTGTAACTAGTAAATTCTGAACATGATCTGGCTTTTAGATAAAATTGGTTGCATTTATTTTTTTATTTTCTGACTTTCTCCTCATGTATTCTTCTCTTCTGACCTCAGGATGGCCTTATGTGATGCACAAAACACATTTAAAAATCCCATCAATCAATGCAGCTTGCATCTACTTTTACTAGACATCTGATGTTTTTAATGCTGTGTGTGCAAAGCATTTGTTTGTTTAATCTTCTGGTGCGGCAACAAATAAGCTCACCAGTACGTGTCCTGATTTTCCTGATATAGATGTTTTTGGTGAAGCCTTTAATACAACAGACATCTTTTTTATCACGTAAAGAATTGTCATGACAGGGACCAATTTAATTCAACCAAACAGCAGTAAGACAAGGAAAATCATTGCACACACCCCCTTAACAATAAGTACATGTTAAGTGAAGAGAGCATTTAGATTTTTAGAAGAAGAAATTTGTTTAGTGTGTTTTATTACAATTACTATCAAGCTGGGAGCAGAAGCCACCCCAGAAACAAACAGTATTTTAGAACAACAACACAGAACAGAACAGAAATGGACTTTTTCGTGGTTAATGATGTTTTCTTTTTGTTCTGTGTTCCACTAGTTTATTTATGTTATTACCAAACTCCAACATCACATCTCACAAGTGGCCAAGCATGGCAATTAGAGCTAGAGCGTCCGTTCATCCTGTAGTGCTTCAAAAGTAGTGCATAAATATGACCTCAAGCATCATTAGATTTCCCAAAAGGAGATAAAAAAATAGCCCAATTACACAAAAGCATTACACTTCTTCACTTATTTACTGAAGAAATTTATCCTAAAAGTAAAAAAATCCAAGTAAATGAATCTCTTGGATTAGCAGTTGATTTGAAAACTGGGGGGGGTTTAAATTAATGGGATGATGATTAGTTTGGTTCCCTGTTTATATTAAGTATGGTACCACAAACAAAGGAGATCTCTGAGAATCTCAGAAACATTTGTTAATCAGACTGGAAGAGGTTATAAAACCATCTCTAAAGTGATGGATGCACACCACGCCTTTTGAGGTACAACCACCCACCACATACCTTTTACATTTACAGTATTTAGCAGATGTTTTTATCCAAGGCGACTTCCATTCCATAATTACAGGGGGCAGTCTACCTGGACCAACTTGGTGTTAAAGATCTTGCTGAAAAACCCAGTGGTGGTGTGCTGAAAGTAGGATTCAAACCCATGATCTCCTGGTCCAGAGGCAAATATCCTACCCACTAGGCCTCCACCATCTCCATTCAATTACACACTATCTTTGTGCCTCCATGAACGTGTATATTCAATAAAATCAGTGTTCAATAAAGTAGTATTCAGTTAAATCAGGATGTAGCTGAAGGTTTTAATGAATATTCAGGAAAAAAGGGCATTGTCTATGTATGCTTGTGTGTCAGCTGTCACCACCCTCGGATTATGAAGGCCCTGCAGCAAAATTGTCTGTAACTTATAGGGGTGTGATTCAATTAAAAAAACAATTTAATTAATTACAATTACTCATCAAATAATATAAATGAATCGTGCACATTTTTGCTGTAAAAGTCTTTTAAAATATAAATGAGTTTTTGCAAATAAGTGAATGAATCATCAGCAGATTTCAAGATTCCTTTCATTCAATAAGTTTAATTAGTTTAATTAATCCTGTTACCCTGTGGAAGGCAGTGAGGCAAGTTAGCGCAGATATACAGGGAGGCACTGAATCCCAAGACTGTGGAGCTCCCCTTGTGCAGAAGGGCATGGTAGCACATATCGATGGGTAAAATATTTAAGTCAACACCACAAGTAATTTTGGCATAATTGACAGTGTCTGTCTGAAGTGCCAGTTTTTTCTCTCTCGCAGTTCCTCTACGCCCCTTTACGATTTCTCTCTCCATCGCATCCACTGCGTCTGGCACAAAGCTTAAAGGTAGGAGAGTTTAAAGATATGATTGGGCCAGCTCCATGTCAATAAAGAAAAGGCCCAATAGGCCAGAGAGGAGAGTTTCATGGGCTGGTAGTCAGGAAATAAATTCCTGTGCTGGGTTTTTTTGACAAATGCATCACACAGGCACAGGGTCCAAAGCGAAAGGGGATGAAGTTTAAAAGTTGATTGGGCCAGCCCAGTGAAAGTTGGGCTGGTGAAACCAATCAATCAATCAATAAAGTGATAAACAAACAAACCGTGTCGGCCCAAATAGCATGTCGACCCACCGTGAAAATGCCGGATACACCAGATAATCAGTCCGGCCCTGGACTCCACCAAATCACAGTCACTATACAATACAAAACCTTGTTTCCTTATCCAACAGAGGCCAACCAGGGAAGATCACTGCAAGTGCAAGAAGAGCAGTAGTCTGCAATATCGCAAAAGAATCCAGGGAAACTAGGAACAGGCTTAAGCAACATGTAAGCAAAATCAAATATCTGACCTTAACATAAAAGAAGTGTTGGGGATTTACCTGAAGTAAGGTGACGAAACTCACCAGGATTACTGCATGTAATTATAACGATTTGGTGCACAATGACAAAAAGTTATTTACCTTATTCCCAAAGGTAAATGACCAACAATAATATAATTCTCTGATCCTTTTTAGGATTATTTAAAAGGTTCACAAACTTACAAGTGTAACTGTAAATATCAAACCATAATCAAACACCAAACACACCTCTTACATAATGTTAATTTCCGCTTGCGCTCATAAGGGTTTCCAGTATTACAATACCAGCATTCAGTCCAGTTTAATTGTGTGCTTCCTGGGTTAGTACATTTCCTTAAATAGAAATCTTAAAATATTGATTCTTTTTGCAGAAAGCACACTATTCTTTTAAAAGTTCAGTTAAAAAGTTCCAGAAATAAGCTTTAAGCAGAATTCCATAAATGCTTCCCAAATTAACATGTCCAGAGGTCAGTGATTCGCATGTGGTGTGAAATTCTCTTCGCTAAGACTGGTATGTTTGAGAAACACTGTAGACATTGCAGACATCACCACCACTGTAAATAACTCTGTATTACAACCTTTACAATATACAGCTATTTTGAAAAATCACTGGAATTCCCATTAAATGCTCCTAATTTAACATGACTAACAACATTCTGCAGCTTCATTGTGTTCTAAAAGTGTACAGAGGTCTTGCAAAGTGCAGCAAATGATGCTATCTGTGCTAATTTGTTTTTAATGAAGACTCATGACACTCTCAGAGGCTATTATCTCAATGGAACTTTGAATGAGGAGGCTCGTTTCCTGGCACGCAATGCCTTATTGTTAGGCGCATACGAATTCAAGAAGGTTATGGCTCACTTCCAGTGCTGCCTTCCTTATCTTTACAAGCTTTTTTATTTTGCACATCATTATAAACAGAACCGGTATAAATGTGTGTACCACGCTACTGTATGTCTTTTTTCCTGATTCGGGGTGATAAACAGAAGACACTCCAGGGATATGATAATCCCTTGCGTGGCTAATAGTCCTTTCAGCTGCCAGTTAATAAGAATTAATGACGGGCTTAACATTTCGATTCAGAGGGGGAGAGAACATCCAGGAGTGGCCACTTCACTGCAGGGGCACTTTTTTTTTTTCTCCCGGCATAAGCACTTTTGTGTGGAGTAATGGATAGGTCCGTTCAAGGGCAGATGACGAGTTGGAGATAGGAGCAGTAATGTCATTCAGAACACATGCATGCAAGGCCCAGGCTTGGATGATCTAATCACACTCTTTGCAGATCCAAATCAAAAGAGTCAGACCTGACAAATATGCTGTGTGTAGATTAGCCCACCCAGAGCCACGTATTTGGGGAGCGGAGCCCTTTGATGGCCCTGTCTGGTTGTATATCTGTGATGGTGACTGCCAATCTTTTATCTCCTAAAAAAGACAAATGAGGGATCAGGCGAGCCTGTCAGGCTCGGGAAATGCTAAAGGAGCACACTGACGCACAGGAGCAGAAACCTGGGCTCTGGCGCTTTCCTTTAATATACTAACCTTTTTCCACAATAGTTTTTATATTGAAGGATTTCACTTCAGTTGGAGGCCAATTTGCAATACAGCTGTAATGTAATTAGGCTACCTAACTAATTAGGCAAATGTATTAATATAACCCATTATGCACGATGGTCATTCAGTGTGTTTTACCGGAATAGATTAAATCATAAAACAGTGGGAAGTAAACAAATCAAAGAACACAGCAGCTCTTAAAGCTACAGTTGCACAAACTGATATTTGAGTGATGGGCAGTTCATTCCAGCAGCAAGCAGCATAATGACTAAACCTTATTCCACGATTTAGATAACATTACAATTCATTATATAGCTATGTTAGATTTCTATTTACATTGTTTTACAATATCTAGTCTAGCACAGCTATAGACGTGGGACAAGGGCAGGTGTAGTGTCAGTGATGTGGTGGGGCTCTGCTCTCTCATTTCATTTGTATTAACAAGATGTTGGTGAACATCATGCGGTGATCCTGACACCAAAATTCTGGGGTCGACTCACGCACAGCAGCAAGCAGGCAGGGAAGCAGCGGTGCAGGAGGAGCAGGAACAACAGGTCAGGTTGAATCTTGCAGGATCCAGCTCACACTACTCCCACCTCACCTTCAACCCGGGTGGGTCTGGTCAACGGGCAATCTGTCTCAATTAAGGCTTTTATTCTGAGTGACCTGTGTTTAAGTGCAGAGGCGTCAGAAGCATTTTTAGTGTGAGAGGGATGTGTGGAGGCAAGGTTTGGGTGGGGGAGGGGTTGCTGTGTGTGTGCAGTCTCGTTCATTTAAGGGGTGGGGGTGTTTGGAAACTCCTGTTGAATCCTTTCATGAAAGATTCAAAATTCAACAGTGCTAGGTGAACAAATGTTTTGTGTTAGATGTGTGGGGGCCAAACAAATAACTGTGAGGGGGACACACACCCCTCTGATTGAGAGATGTTTTTGTCTGAGATCAAGACATGGATTCTTTCTTCTTTGGATAGGCATGAAAAGAGCAGAGAAAAAGTACCTAGGCTCATTCTTGCATTGCATTGAAACAACATAACATTTCTGAATGCTGTTCTTACCTTTTTGTAGCCAAGACATATATTTACTTGAATCCGACTTCAAAAGTCTTAGTGAGACCTATTTAGGTGTGTTTTTTAGTTTGTTTGAGGACCTCTGAAAATAGATTTTTGTCATGTCATGTTTACACAATATTAAAAAAATATTACTAATTGTATTACGTTCAATTTAATTGCATATTATAAAAGTTGAGATTTTCCAGAATCTATCAATATTTGTCACATTGGCATTGGTGTTTTTAGTTAGATAAAATACTTAAAAATGTAAATGTGTAGCCTCAATGTGCCAGAAAGACCTCAGACCTCAGAGGGTTATTGAACTGAATCTGTCAGATTTTAACATGCCACAGATATCCAGGCAAGGTGGCGACCATATGGTGGTTTACAAGACCATGTCCACCCGTCAGCAGGTCAATGCCATCTCTTATGAGTCCTTTGAACCACAGGTGATGAAACATGGTCTTCTGCACTCTAATCTACAGTCTAATCGCTTGCCCTTGCCATGTCATTTTTCGCTTAATATTCTGAATTCTCAACCTCCATTATCAAATAAAGCAAGGTTTGAGCAATAATGAGGCTTTTAATTTCAAACAGCATGTTTTAAGTCTCACTCTTGCCGGAGGTCACATGCTATACCTCGATTTTTTGTAGCCATTTTGTCAAAGGACTTAACCATCAGCAATTACAAAAGTCTTTTAATGTGTGTTTTTTTAATGCAGTATGTGCATCAGGAAGTCTCACAGGAAAGACAGATGAAACCGGTTAGGCAGAGCCCCAGTGATGGAACGAGGAATAGCTCGGGAAGTGCCAGGACCAGCGATGAAGCATCTGCTTGGTCAGTGGAGAGGTAGGACTGACAAGCTTACAGTTTAACACATGTCTATGGGTTGCCAGGTACAGGTGCTCCATTCAACTCGGTCAGGGTCTTCAGTGTCGAAGAGGAGTTGCCAGGAGTTTTGGTTTCTTTAGATCTGTGAGAGGAGCACACAGACAAACTGTCGAAGCACTACACACCATGCTAGACTGAGGCAGGGTGAACAGACACTAGCTGACACAGTTTAAATAGAGAGGGAGGACATGCAGAACATTTATATTCACATTGCTCCATGCATGAAAAGTCTCATCCTTTTAGGAGGTGTGGGTGTTTGGAAAACCCTGTTGAATCTTGAATCTTTCACAAAAAAATCCACTTCACTTAATGGATAGAAGAAAACACACCACTGGAAATCTGCTCTGGGTTTTCCTCCAACTCACCACATGCAAGTGAAGAGAATCGTCAGTGCATAGAAAGGCTGCTCGGATTTCCAGTGGTGTGTGTGTGTGTATTCTTCGATCGAATAAGTGGAGTGGATTCTCTCATGAAAGATTAAAGATTCAACAGTGCAGAATGAACTAATAATTTGTGTTAAATATGTGGGGACCAAACAACTTATTATTCCACCTCTGTTACAATGGTGATGACGCCCATGCATTAATGGAATTTAGTGGACTCACTTATCCAGAACAACGTATCCCAGTGCTCAGAAAGTCCACACCTGTCCTTAAACCTGTAAAGGGATACTTTAATCAAAGTTAAGGCAAAGTAAGGAAGGCATGGAAATGGGTTTTATTTTGGGGGTGTGGGGGGTGTGGGAGGAGGAATATTTAGAACAGATGCTAATGATCAGGTAAGTGGGAGAAAGTGCCAGTGAGAGCAGGTGACTCACATGGTCAGGGGTGTGGCGCCAGTTCTTGGCCTACACTTTTTGATTTATATAAAGTAAAGTGGCCACTTACAATCAAGCATGAGCGAATGGTGTGAAATTCTTTCTCTGAATTTAACCCATTCACTCAAGTGAAGCCGTGGGTTGCCACTGACAGGGGGCCCAAGGTGGGAATGTTACCTTGCTTAAGAGTACTTCAGTGGTGCTTCTAGAAGTCCTGGATATTCAAACCCAAAGGCTTCTGATCGCATGGACAATCACTGACCATTAGGCCACCAGCTTCCTCATTTTGTCACATTTTAAGAACATTCATTTTTATGCTAATGGAATCTAGCCCTAAAACCTCTACAGCTTGCCTCCCTTTTTGACCCTCTGACAGATTAATGAATGGCATTTGACCAACAACTCAAACTGTCAAGGACTGTTGAGATAGAAGTGTTTTGTGTGCTTTTATCTCATCATCGATTACTGTAATAAGTGAACAATACCTATCGTATTTACCTGTCGAAGTAAATCTGCTTTAATTTGCCTTAATAGGATCCAAAATGCAGCTGCCAGGCTTTTACTCACTCCATCAAGTGGACTAACATCTATCCTATCTTACATTCTTTGCACTGGCTGGCAAAGGAATTTAGGATATATCGTAAAATCCTCATTCTCACATATAGAGACTTACATTTTTAAGCTCCTCAATACATTTTGCTGCAATATTACACTACTAGTCAAGATCCACCCAAAAAAGGCTTCTCTCTGGGCTCGTCCCGTGCTGAACATGTTATTTAGAGATTGTACATTTCATTCTGCGGCTCCCACTTTTCCAGCAGTACTGAGATTAGGAGCAATGGGTAAAACATTAGAAAATCTTTTTTTGAAAACCTTTGGGTAACTTTTGTTGGCATTTCTTGATTTTTATTTTATATTTTGCATATTACACACTCTGTGAAATTGTATTTTTCAGTGCTTTCTGCAAAAAACCCGTACATACACACTTCTGTTAGGAACATCATTAACGAATCAGTTAGGTACCATAATGATCTGTTTACCATCATTACATACCATGCTGTCTGCGTTTTTGCGTACCATTTCACAAATAGTTCTTAAACTTAATTTTCTTTTCATGTCCCTGCTATCTCCGTCATTATGGAATCATTTATGGTTCAGTTCATTTAGTATTCAAATGTATATATGAGCTGGATGTCAGTAGTGGTGTGGTGGAGAAAAAAAGGGGGTATAGTGAAAAGTGAAGCAGTAAACAGTGTTTTGATCCCAGTGATCACACACATGCACTCTGCAGGAGCCACTGGATCCACAGGACTGTTGGCTGTGAAGTGAACAGAAGGACAGCAGATGAAATGAAGCCTTATCATTTGAGACCACCCACTGGCAACAGTGTATCACAAAACAGCATTTTGCTCATATACAGGGAAGAGCAGTATCTACACTAACTCATTTCCATTCATGAAAAAACACAATTCTGATGTATTTTCAAATAATGCTTTTACTTCTATCCAAGTTTCTTAGTAAAGGTCATCTGTATTTTCCGCAGCATGTGATTTTTTTTCCTCAGCATGTAGCATTTAGCTCATAATAGCTTTTTCTGGGTGGATTTCAGTTCTGTTTTACCTTTTGCTGTGTTTTCCTTGCATGTGTATGAAATAAGGGAGTACATGTATCTATGCTGATGTTCAAAACTTGCTTTCACTTGTTATTTGCCTAGAGGAGAATATTAAAAGCCCCTCCCATCTGGCCCTGTGGGTTCAGGTTTTCTAATTCATGATCTAATCTTATACAGTTCCGATGTTTATTTTATATTCCTATATTTCAAAAGCTTTCTGAGAGCCTCACAAATGCTGAATACTAAAATAAGTCTGTATGTACTGAAATAAAAAAGGCACCTTTCAAATATGTGAAATTTTGAATATTAATTTTGTTAGAACTGTATTTTAGCTGTCAATTTTCATTTTAATGTTCTATTAAATTACAATAGTAGATCAATTATCAGCAGTCTGCAATTAATCTCATATGTGTGTAATTATACTTAAATATGCAAGCGAAATGAGCAGAACTATTGCATTATATTATGCAAAATATGTCTGACATCTTCAACATCGCTCCACAGATGGTGATAGTGACATCCGTTCAAATCTACAGAGCTTGCCGCAATGATCCTGAGTCCTCCAACTTCCCTCAGTGGAACTATGAGGTTAAATAGAGTGAGAAAAATGGACAAACAAACTGTTGTGTTGGCCTGTGGGGCCTCACAAATCCGGCACCAAAAACAGACAACTGCTAAATGGTGTGAATAATGCATGATCCTCAGGCAACAGGCAGTAGAGCTCATAAGATTAGAACTGTCTTCATGTTCCCCAGCTGGTTCTGTATATATAGGAATACATGGTCTCCTAGATATTATTCCTCAGTTCCTATACTCTAAATAGTTTTGGGTGAAGAACAACCTGAGCCTAAAACTGGGTCATTATTGGGTCTAAGCCAGCAAGATGGGTTAATTGAGTAAGCTGAGGAGAAATATGATTGAGTTTAAAAGCATGAGCGTAGATTTTGTGGCTATTTTATGCATTTTGTCTTGCTTTTGGGATGCTTGGATGTTGAAGCTAATGAATGGAAGTGAAATAATGTATTCTGAGCGAATCGGCATCAGAGCCAAGAGAAGACCGTGCGGTTCTGATGAACCCTAGCAAAGTGCAATGGCCTTAACTCTCTTCAAAAGCATGTTCAGAAACCTAGTGCAATCTGCCATGAAATCTCTGGGAAGACATCTCCATCAAGCAGTCTCTTGATCATCAAAGTCCTGATTGATGCAATACATGTGACAGCTGCAGCTTCTGGAAATACCTACAGCAAATATATGGGTTTCAGCAGACACGCAACGGTTCACTTTCTCATTTATCATCGACTCTGAAAGGCGTTCTCTTCCGAGGGGAACTTCAGGAACTTTGTTCATGGTGTTTTACTCAAGCAGTCATCATAGCCTTAATAATTTATCCTTCTGTAATAATTACAGTGTTGGAGGCAGTCAACCCGGGCAACATAACTTTATGTTCTGCATCATAAAACAAAGCTAATCTTCCTGCAGAAGCCCATTATTGGGCATGAAAGCTCGAGGCATTTCAGGCTGATAATTGCATTTGCTGCAGCAGCATGGTAAAGGCCACTAGTCTATTAGGTGTGAGGAACAGATGCCTGTTCCAATGTGTGGAGATGTGGTGGAATTAGTTTTCTCCCCTGTGGCCACAATTTGTCAGGCTCGCATCTAGATTTTGCATAAGGAGCAGGGCTGTGACAGAGCTCACTCTGCTCTCTGCACACACTCCTCGAAAGAACCACAGTAAAAAAATGATAATGGAAGTTCGAGGAAGAGTTTTCAAAGTGCTCTTTTTGCTTTTCTCCCACTAGGAAGCAGTCTGAGAAAACTGTGGGCCACATTCACTTTCTGGCCACTTCATTAGTTATACTTACACACCTGCACTCACTATCCATTTAGCCAGCTCCACTGACCATATTGCTCTGCTTTGTAGTTTACAATTACAATCTGTTTCCCTGTATGATTTGTCAGCCGAGTTTATGGTGTTTAACAATGATCAGAGCCAGGTGGTGTAGTCTAAAAAATGGGTAAGTGTGTATGTGTTTGTACCTATCTTTCTATCTATCTATCTATCTATCTATCTATCTATCTATCTATCTATCTATCTATCTATCTATCTATCT